>JAKCPI010006622.1:0-84859 GCA_023213315.1 Euborellia annulipes | reverse complement strand
AACGAAAACAGTTAGGAGATTTAAGTTAGGTACCCTAACACGAAGCTTTTGAACAAAGCCGGTCAGAAAGTATTAGTACTTTATTGAAGCACTTTTTCAGTTTTTTTTCGATTTCCTCAAAATTTGCTTCAAAAATTTTGATTAAATTCTCTTTAAAATGTATATTCTCATTTTGCCTTTGAAATCTTATAAAGACAACTTTATAAGTGCTTCATAGGAAAGATAGGAGAAATGGTTGCCTTGGTACAATACCACAGAACACAACTTTCTCTTGCCGAAGGGTAAGTTGTGTGCTATGCTACCAATCACACCACATATTTTTCATCTTGAATTCTAATTCATGTAAACTAAATATATGTCGACGAAAAAGATCTGATGGAACAAGGACAGTACGCGACTCTCTTGCCGAAGGGTAAAATGGAGATCTCGGGTCAGCAAAAAAAATTTACTAGCAAGACGACAATTTCAAAGGAGGCTTTTATTTGATTCAAATATAGACCTATATTAAAGAAGAACTTTTAACTAACAGTGAGTGGCATTTATCCTTCAGAAGCGAAACTTTAAATCCTTTCAAATTTTTAGATTTATAGTTTGATGTACACAAACCAGCTACCCACACACATCTTAGAAATTTTAATTTTCCTCCTCTCGCCTCAAGGACACCTGCTATTAAATTTTCATTTATATATAATCACCTTTAGAAATAAAAAAAAAAAAAAAATTTGGTTTGTATGATGGATCACCTGATCTCTCTCTCTCTTTTTTTTTTTTTTTCTTTTATTTATTCATTTTTCCGCTCGCTTTATCTCCGAAGCAAAATGTCTAAATTAAATCCCGTTGATATTAAATTAGTTAATTAAAACCAGTTTATGGCCAACATTGGAAAACGAAAATAACTTCCTTGTACTTGAATTGTTTGGTGCTTTTGTTTAAATTCTTGTGTGAAATTATGAGAAAGAGAGAGAGCGAGAGAGAGGGGAGGGGGATAATGGAGTATTATAGTAAAAGGTTTTGATTATCTCTAAGTGTATGTGTGTTGGTCGTTTGCTTGGCTTGAGAAGAACAATGAAGAGAACAACACCAAGAACAACAACAACAACAACAGGCTTAGGTCCATTAAGTGAGACAGAGAGGGAGAGGGAGAGAGAGGAAGAGGTGGGGGAGGGGGGGAGGCACACACAGAGACAGAGAGACAGACAGACAGACGATCGCATCCTAGAGGGCATATCAAGGTTACAAACTACGAAAGACACAGAGCGAGAGAGAAAAAAAAACCAACTTACGATTCGATGAGAAATTTTATTTTCTAATAAATAAATAAATAATCATGATCAGAATAAATTTTTTTTGTAATTATTAAAGACCTTGAATGAATAAAGGCTTCTTGATGTTAGAAAATTAGATGTGAACAATTATCAAAAAAAAAATATCGTCCTTTTAAAAATTATCACTTGAATTTATCTAATTAAAGGGAGGAGATCAAATTCCAAACAATTAATCTGGATAGTTTAGAGGTCATGGGTTCGACTATTGGGTGTTCTGACCACACCAATCAATCTGGTAAGGAACTAATAATTTTATATAATAAAATTTATTGAAGTTCAACTTCTTTAAGCATAGTTTTTTCGATATTTGAAAGAATCGAACCCAGGATCTCAGGTCTTCAGGTGGCGTCGTGCAATGTTTAGGGCAGCGATGATCCGGAAGTCTGGAGATCCTGGGTTCGATTCTAGGGGGTCATGGGGCACTTGGCTCACATAAAAACATACAGACATGTTAAAAAAAATCTTATACTATTAAACGACCAATGTACGTTTGTTTATATGTAAGCACATGATCTCCCACGATTGGAACAAGCTCCCTGAGTCATTCTTCCCCAAAACCTACAATCTTCAGACTTTCAAGTCTAATCTCAACAGGCATCTTCTCAGTTCCCGCAGTTGAGTTCCCCTTTTATGCTTCTCCTTTATTATCTATTTTTTTTAACTATATTCCTCCTGGCTGAATGTGACCACTGGTCATTATAGGTCTTCGGACCTTATGCAACCATTCCAAAAAAAAAAAAAGAAAACGGCTCTAACGATTTTTTTTTTTTCAAATTTTAAATATATCCTATTTTCGGTACAAATATGAAATTACATTTGGCTTTGTCTTTGGGAAAATTCGAGTACTAGTACTTTACTGATGTATAATACTTTTTTAGTTTTTTTCCAATTTAATCAAAAGAAAAAACCACCGAGCTTCCAGTTCGGTCATCCCGGATCTTTAAGCACTGTAAAACAAGTCATGTCCCTAAAAGAATTACGAAACACGTTACATCCTCTCCAAAGGCGCCCTTTCAAAACAATGAGGTTGAGCTAGTAAAGGAATCACTTGCAGAGAAGCCTAACAAATTTGGATTAACATCCGACCGGGCACAAGGACAGTGACGACTAGTCTCAACACATTTATAACTCAAAAACCAGGAGGGGGCAAGAGGGGGCATCTGCTCCCTCTTAAATAAAAAAAAAAAACAAAAAAAAAAATATAAATAAAAAACTGTGAGAAGATAAAAACTGAGTGAAGTCATCTTAGGTTGTGGCATTTAATAGGGTAAAATAAGAAAATGGATATCAGAAAAGTTGCCCCCCCCCTTCAGTTTTGAGCTGTATACGCCCATGAACCAGTTAATACCAGATCTGTCCAATTTTTTATTTTACGTAAAATTTTCACTTCTCTTGAATGAATAAAGGGTATTTTTTTTATTTATTGTATTTAAATTAGGCTTTAAAATATTTTTAGAAATAACTGCGTAGCCAAGACTTGGGTCGTGACTCCGAAAAAATTCTCATGTGATAATTTCATTTAAATTTTGGAGAAAGAAATAAAAATTATTTTATGAATTTTAGTATTTTTCATCTGAATTCCTGTTTTCTGCAATAAAACAAAATTTCTTGGAGATATTTGGAACCTTTAAAATAAATTATGCAAATTCGTAAGTTTAAATCTATTAATAATTAGTTGTAGAGAGGAGGATATTTTTGTTTAAATAAGCTTGTTTTTTTTTATTTGTATTACCTACACCTGGTCTCAAGGTCGTCAGGTTAATACATATAAAATTTATAGAAATTAAAAATATATGGTGGAAAAATACAAAAAATACCGGTTTATTATAAAAAGTTAAATCAAAACAGCAAGGTATCCAATAAGCTTCAAATGTGACGGACAAAGACGAGGAAGATTTGTGTAATTTTATTTTCTATTTACGTACTACATTTAATAAATATTAATAAATATTACTTTATTAGATTCTTCTTAAATTTGAATTTAAATAGTGGGAAAAAACATAAACAAAAAAATATTTTTTTTAAATATAAACTATCAACCGTAGACTACTTAAAATATTATGAATATACAGTATATGAAATTTGAAGCCCTCGGGGCTTGGCGTAGAGGTTAGCGTGCTAACCTCGTATACCAAACATCGCGGGTTCGGACCCCAGGCAGTCCGAAGATTTTATTTAAGGCATTTGGATACCAAATGGCTTAAATAAGAATGTCTGAACCCCAATATGTATAATAATAAATAACGGATATCGTTTAAAGTCTTAAATGGCCTAAGTTGCCGAAAAGACTGTGTGAATGTGTGTGTGATTGTGAGTGTGAATGAGAAAAAAGTGTGAATGTTTTTAAGAAAAAAAAAAAAATATGAAATTTGAAAAATTTAAAATACTAGGTTATAAGTTTCAAAGGCCCTCGGGCCTTTGTAGTGGTTAGCGTGTTGGTCTTTTGTACCAAGGGTCGGGGGTTAAATCAATTTAAATAAAGACGGATGGGGTCTAAATGGCCTTCGATGCCGAAAAAGTGAAAAAAAAGTATCAAAAATTTATTATACTTTATAAGAGTTGAATAAGGCTAGGATGAAAGAATTGCCAAACTTAGCTAGGGTAACTCGTAGTCGCCATTCACGTATTCACAAGATGTGAGTCCACTTGAATGAAATATAAATTTATACCAAGTTTTATCGGAATTTAAATTAGGCAAAATTTCCATTCAGAGATCATTCAATCCGATCACACTCAAGATCAGATTAAAAAATCTTAAATTTCAATATAAATAATATTAATTCATAATCTTATTGACGTCATCAAAAAGAAAGAAATTAGAGTAAAATCTCTTAAAAAAGAACATTTTCTTGAAAAGATTACTTTGATTGGACTTTGCTGACGTCAGAGAGATTATGAATTATTTCGTTGATTATAACGGAGATAGGAATAGAGAGAGAGAAAGAGATTATATCTCTGAGCACACCTGTTTTATTTCCCCCCTCCATTATCAAATACAACTTTTGTATCTGACTCGATTAAAACTGAAAGAAAGGGAAAACATCTGCTGAGTCATTCCTTTTTTTTATTACCAATAAATAAATGCAAAAAAAAAAAGGATTATTTGATATCCTTAAAAGGGCCTCATCTTTAAAAGTGAGAGATGAATCGATGGCATAGATCCTACTTCTTTTTTACCTCCAAGGTGAATGATGAATGAATTAAACAAAACAAATAATGAATAAATAAATAAATTAAACAAAAATAATAATGAAATTTTATTAATAGGCTTGTTTGTCTAGGGATCCTGAGAAGAGAAATGGCGAAAGCGTAGCATTCCCCCTCTTGTAGAGGATAGCATAAAAATATTTAATTAATAAAATTTTACTTCCAGGAGAGTTTTAATAAAATTATATTATATTAGACTTATTAATATTTTGGCAGCTTAGCTCAACAGCCTTGTTCCAATTTGTATAAACATAACTTATTTATATGCTAGGAACATACGCGATAAAGACCTAGAAGGCTTAATAACCTCCGTTTGATCAACGGAGTAAAGCAAAAAGAAACAAATGGAGTTTGATTTTATCAAATCAATGAAGAAAACTCGCAAACTCAAATGGAAAAATAAAAATAAAATGAGATTTTTCGACACTGATGGTGATAGGTCCTATAAAATAAAATTATCATATAATCATAGGCGTAGCCAGGGGGTTTTGGGGTTCAAACTCCCCCCCCCCCCATGGGACCCAAGCCACGACTAGATATTTAAGATATGCGTCTCGAAAAGCCAGTAGAAGACGATTGACTACCGAGTTACTCTAGGCGGCAAGAGATGGGGTTAGTTTTCCCATAGGAATACAAGGGATTTATTCCATTTCATTTGAAAGTTTCCAGCTAATTAATTAAGGGTAAAAAATTAATTATTTTGTAACACAATGATTACTAATTTAATTATCTATTAGAGAGCGGATTTTTTTAAAATATCTTTTATTTAATGCGATTAACCTAAAAAAAAAATTTATTTTTTCGAAAATCAAAAAAAGGGCTTCTATAAGTTGTAGACATTTTAATAGCTTTAATTAAAAAAAAATTTGAGGTCGATAACTTCAAAATTGTGGCCGCTGGAAGCTCCCAAAATTAGCACCCCGAGACGCGCACCTTAAGCTCTATCTAATAAAAATTATATTTCATATTGGGATCTATGGGAGAGGCGTGGCTTCACCTGGTGGCAAAAAATGAACTAGCGATTGTAGGATTGAATGGCTGAGCTGATACGCAAGTACTCGTGTTTTATGAGACAAAAAGTTTAATTAAAAATAAAAAATGGGTGTGACGATACAGGAAATTTGTAGGTTTTCTTCTGCCACACTTACTAATAGAAATTTTATTTGTGGAGACAATATTATTGATCCTGGTCATGTTTTAAAGTGAGTAATAGTAATGACAGTTTCAATGACAGACCAAATTCTTGCTTTCTGTTTACAAACAACAAGTTTACGAGAAGAATTTCATGAAATAAATGATCAAATTTTATAATAATAATAACAATTGGGATGGATGCTCGTATAAGGCTGGATTAGGAAGTACCTGTAAGCACATTGGGGGCTGTACTTTGTACTTTTATTCTGTAACCGCTATTTATGATATCTGATATGATGTTAGCCAAAAAGTGTTGGAAATATTTTATTGTAATAATAAATACAAGATAATTAAATGAAAAATTAACTAAAAAATTAATACCGGTAATTAAATATAAAATTAATAATTTTTTTTTTTTGTACTTACAAAAATAATTTAGAAGATTTAAAAAATATCACGTGAATGTGTTTGGAGTGCACCACATAAATCAGCTCTTAAAAAAATACGATATGAGAGGCCTTTGCTCGAGCACAATTGTTTTGGAGAAAAACAAGAAAAAGATAGAGGCAAAAATTAAAAAGAAGGCTCTAAATCTGATAGATTGATTCTTCTACAATAAAATTATTTATAATTTTCACTATACTATCTTTTTTTTGGAAAAGAATGAAATCGAACTGTTTCATGCTTAGATGCATGACTTTTACACCCATAAACACAAAGTAGATACACATTGCTTTTATTTTTATAAGGAGAAAATTTCATATTTGTGAATATATTAGTGTATGTATGTATTATTTATTAATCTAACAATAATGTTTACTCGTGGGTTATAACTTTTTTTTTAAATAATACAATTATATCAGATGTTTAAATGTTCTTGTCCCTTATATCACGTTAAACATATGAAGGTTTATCCTACAATGGCTAGTTCGACTTTAAGCCACCAGGTCTGACGTCAGAGAGATTATGAATTATTTCGTTGATTATAACGGAGATAGGAATAGAGAGAGAGAGAGAGAGATTATATCTCTGAGCACACCTGTTTTATTTCCCCCCTCCATTATCAAATACAACTTTTGTATCTGACTCGATTAAAACTGAAAGAAAGGGAAAACATCTGCTGAGTCATTCCTTTTTTTTATTACCAATAAATAAATGCAAAAAAAAAAAAGGATTATTTGATATCCTTAAAAGGGCCTCATCTTTAAAAGTGAGAGATGAATCGATGGCATAGATCCTACTTCTTTTTACCTCCAAGGTGAATGATGAATGAATTAAACAAAACAAATAATGAATAAATAAATAAATTAAACAAAAATAATAATGAAATTTTATTAATAGGCTTGTTTGTTTAGGGATCCTGAGAAGAGAAATGGCGAAGGCGTAGCATTCCCCCTCTTGTAGAGGATAGCATAAAAATATTTAATTAATAAAATTTTACTTCCAGGAGAGTTTTAATAAAGTTCTATTATATTAGACTTATTAATATTTTGGCAGCTTAGCTCAACAGCCTTGTTCTAATTTGTATAAACATAACCTATTTATATGCTAGGAACATACGCGATAAAGACCTAGAAGGCTTAATAACCTCCGTTTAATCAACGGAGTAAAGCAAAAAGAAACAAATGGAGTTTGATTTTTTCAAATCAATCAAGAAAACTCGCAAACTCAAATGGAAAAATAAAAATAAAATGAGATTTTTCGACAATGATGGTGATAGGTCCTATAAAATAAAATTATCATATAATCATAGGCGTGGAGGGAGGGAAGAGTCACCCCCCCCCCCCCGGGACCCGATATTTAAAAGTGCCCTTTCCAAAAAGCCGTAAAAACGAATTACTTCCGGGGTTACTCTAGGCGGCAAGAGATGGCGTTAGTTTTTCCCATAGGAATACAAGGGATTTATTCCATTTCATTTGAAAGCTTCCAGCTAATTAATTAAGGGTAAAAAATTAATTATTTTGTAACACAATGATTACTAATTTAATTATCTATAAGATAGAGAGCGGATTTTTTTAAAATATCTTTTATTTAATGCGAATTACCTAAAAAAAAAAATTTATTTTTTCGAAAATCAAAAAAAGGGCTTCTATAAGTTGTAGACATTTTAATAGCTTTAATTAAAAAAAAAATTTGAGGTCGATAGCTTCAAAATTGTGGCCGCTGGAAGCTCCCAAAATTAGCACCCCGAGACGCGCACCTTAAGCTCTATCTAATAAAAATTATATTTCATATAGGGTAAGAGAAAGACTCTAACTAAAAAAAAAAAGATTTATAAATGCCCTAAAATAATCTTAAATTTTTCAAATCCCACATAGCACTGCAACCAAAAAGCGGACATTTGGACGTCGAAGGGACGATGCTGCAACTTTGGGACATCGCAGAACGTCCCTGCGGCGTCGAAATGTCCGATTTTTGGTTGCAGTGCTATGTGGGATGTTTGAAAAAAATTTTCTAAAAACCCCCCTCCCATCAAAAATTTCTGGCTATATATACAATAATATAATATAAAGCGCTAGGGGCTGACTACCTGCCCCTGTGTGTATGTGCCTGTCAGGGCGCTGATTGGTCAGAAAAAAGGAAGTGGAGTTAGAGAGGGAAATTTAATTCTAATTCTGAGAGGGAAATTTAAAACTTTAAAATTATGCAATTTCTTGGGACCATTTGTTTATTCTTTATGATAAAGATGGAACTCGGGGGGACAGGGTAATTAGTCAATTTTTAAACGGATAAAAGGAGGTTATTGACTAAAAAAAAGATCGCAAGAGAAAAATATAGAATGTTTATAGAGGGGGGGGGGGGGGGTACAATTACTTGTAAGCCTATACCTCGGCTGATTAACACAATCCATTAAAGTAAAATTCAGTTCAACCATAAAATTATTATCTATAGTATATCCAGAAACTTCCCTTTTGGAAATACTCCAAGTTTGGAAGGAGGACATAAATCAAAATAAATCCTACAAGCTCTCAGCGGTCCTGGGAAACTAAAAAGTCAAAATGTTTCTAATATAACCTACTTTACCTTGTTTTATCAAGGTATCGCCATTTTAGTTTAATTTTTTTCAAGATAGTAGCTCACCATTTAGGCGAAGTAGCCGAAGAGCACTACAAACAACAACAACAACAATAGCACTAGCGGTCCCAGGGGGGGCCCAGAGGGGCCCGGGCCCCCCCCCATTGGACAACAAAAATTCAAAAGTTTTATTTAATATTTTAAAACTAAACAAAAAAATTATAAATTTTTCACGTCTCAGGATAGCTAAAAACGCAAATTTCAATGCCTAATTTTCAAAAATTTTTCCATACCCCCTAGGGTGTTAGCCTTGTATTCCAAGGGTCGCGGGTTCGGATCCCAGACAGTTTTTAATGAATATTATGATATTATTTGGCTTTAATTTGACTACAAAAAAATTAGGATGTCGCCTAAATGGCGACATACGAGTGCAAAGGGTTAATTTTTAAAGGTCGCTCAAAATTTATTTTTATTTGATTCATATTAAATATTTAATAAATTTTTCTTTTAATTAGTAAGATAATCGACAAAAATACACCACGAGATGAACAAAAAAAACAGAATACTGAAAGTATAATTATTGGGATTAGATAGATGTAGACAGCCAGCAAGAGATAAAAAAACTTTATTTAATTATCGTCGACGTTTCGGAATCACAACGATCCCATCTTCAGGACGATAAACTGTTAATGTTTCTTAGATAGATGCATTTTGGTTCATACAAAAATAAATGATAAAATTTGCATATACCATTAGATGTATATGAGAATTGCCGTAGGTGCATGGGCTGTATTTTTATTTTGTGGCAAATGGGCCCGAAACGACAGCACTGGCCAAGATTAAAAGACTGAAAATATAATTTTTTAATAACTTGCTAATTTGCAAATTAAGGTACGATTGATTATATTTTCTCAAATATCTTACTAATTAAAAGAAAATAAGAATTTATTAAATCTTTAATATGAATATTTAAAGGTCGCTTGAAAACATCGAAAGAAATGCAGACAAACTAAAAAAAAATTTGAGGGACCTTTAAAAATTAATATTTTAAGTTGAAAATTTGAGAAACTTATTTTTTTCGACTATAAAATTCGACCATAACGAGAAAAAATTAAAAAAGAAAAAAAAATCGATTTTTGACGAATTTGGAAATTTTTTAAAATTTTGATCGACTCTTAAAAAATTTTTTTGAGCTCATCTTTGGAGAGGTCTCTTAAAACATGATATACTAAAATATTGTCATACGAGATTGAAAAAAAAATTAGTCGGTTTTTTGCGCCATCCTATTCTTCACCTTCCCTACATCATAAATTTTAGGCCATTGGCTACCAATCCAGGTGAAATAAATATATAGAATAGGTCTAAATAGCCTTCGCTGCCGAAAAAGAGCTTAAATGAATAACAAAAAAAAAAAAATTTGGGCCCCCCCCCTTGACAAAATCCTGGGACCGCCACTGAACAATAGGCATATATTATTTAAAATATGAATGATATAAAATTTATTTTAAAATGCTTATATGATTTACACTTTAATTTCTGATTTATATTTGACTTTATTTATTTCTTTTGAGAAAAGTAAATTTCAGTTCGAAGCAAATTTTTTTATAGCTTATCCCGTACTTTTTAATTAAAAATTAAATCTCTTTAATTGGATATATTTGTGGAATTTAAGAATATTCTCAAGGGCAAATGAATTAAATCAGAAGAGGAAAGAGAGATAGAAGAGAATCAAGGAGTTGAATTCTTTAAGTGGTCCACTTGATTATATCTCCATCCCTCCCCCTCCCCTCCCTTGTCCTGGGTCGTCTTCTCTCTTTTTCACACACAAGTATATTCCAGCTCTCTTTCTCTTTCGTTAATTATAGTGTTAAAAAAAACTTGATTTTTAAGACTATAAATAAAATCGGTTTTAAATTCAGCAGCCAATAACCTGTTAAGTATTTATTAAAATTCCTGCTTATTATTTCAAAAAAAAAATAAGTCGAAAAAAATTTATTTGAATAAATAATAATTTTAATTATACAATTTGAATATGGGCGAGTTTAGCAAACTTGTTGCGTTCTAATAACTCTACTGGACTTTAATAAAAAATTTTCAATTCAACAATTTTTTTAGTTAAATATGCAAATATACAAAAGTCTCCACCCAATTTTTAGATTATTGATTTAATCTCTAGTCAATACTAGAGTATTTAAAATAAAGAAACTTTTAAATAAATGTTAGTTTAAAATGATTTTTTTTCTTTTATTCATTAATATTTTCCTTTAAATGAAATATTTGCAAAGAACAAATAACTATTTGTGAATATTTTATGAAGTTTGCAAGAACTTTTTGTAAAAAAAGTAATTTTGGTATATTGAAGAACACGCCAAAACTACAAAGTATTATATAAATTTTGATTGCTCAAAAGTTTTTTAGGCTAGAGTCAAGAGTAGAGGAATTCAAAAATAGCAATTGATTAATTTTTTTTTAATTCATAGATGCCGAAAAAACGTTAAAAATTTTAACAGCGTTATTTATTTTTTAGATTTCGGGGAAATTGAACCTCATATAGGGGGAATAATAGTTCAGCACTCTTGCAAAAGATGGGAGGCTAGTCTAACAGCCGGTATTACCAGATCCGTTATTAGCCTATATTTATATATTTTTAATGCTTTTATAAATGATACATAATATATACTAACATTTATAAGTATTCATTGTTAAAAGATCAAAGTAAATCAACCTGATGCATCTCGCGCCGGAGTCCCGAGTTCGCTTCCCGTCCCAAACGAGAAAATTTATTTCATTTGATTTGACTACAAATCATTTCAAATGAATAGGGATGGGGTCTAAATGGCCTTAGTTGTCGAAAAAGACCTTAAAAAAAACCTAATCCATTAAATATTATTAGTTACCATTCTGACATCTCTTGGAAAATTTTCGTAATAGGTGTTTTTTTGGCTTACTTTTTAAGACACTCAACGCCATCTTATCGGCAAAAAATACGTAACAGCTTCGCTCCTACTCCCCCTTAAGGACCATTGTTTTCAAGAACTCTAGAACCAATAATTAATTAATTATATGATAAGAATAGGTTTAAAAAAAAATTTTTCAGTACATGGACGGCTGTGTTCAATAATAAATATTAGATATTGAAAAAATTTCCTTATAATATTATAATTCTTTTTTTGTTACAAGAACAAATTATAGGGTTCCTCAAAAATAAGATAATTTTTTTAAGAAAAAAAAAAAAAACACCTTCAAAAAAAAAAAGGAAACAATTTTATGATAATAAATTTTCCAGGTTTTTATTATAGACCGTTAAAAAAAAAGGTAAAAAACAAATTGTTAAATAGAAAGTCGTGAGATAATGCATGAAAATTGGTTGAATTAGTCACTTTTGTATATATTATACAAAAAAGTATTCGACCCACATGTTTTACAAAATTTTTTTTTAATAATATAGTTAGTACTTAGTATGTTCATTAAAATGAAAAAAAAAAAGCGAGAAAAAAAATTCTTTTTTGCATCCTGTTTACTTAATTTGCCACAAAAGAGAGAAAGAGAGAGAGAATGAGTTGTTGCCTTGAACGAATTAACTGCAATTTTACACGCTATAAAAAAAAAATAATAATAAGACAATTCCAAGTGTCGAGTGAATAAATTTCTAAAAAATTTTATCCTTGAGAATTATTTATTATAAAAATAAAATTTCATAGTCCATCGTTTAGAAACTTTGTTCATCATGGGATTTGAAGTTTTGATGGGAGATAGGCAACCCAAAAGACAAATGGATTTTTTGATTAAAAATGACAAGAGTTTTTCATTGAAGGATTAACTAAACACGAGTTATTAGAAATTAATAAATGGCCATGAGGTGATCCTGAACAGTGCTTTTCAACCGGTGGTCCGCGACCCCCAATGGGGAGACAAATATTATTTAATATTTACTTGTCTGCGAAAAGGTTTAAAAATCAGTAAATACAATCAATAACGTTAATTTGTTCAAAAACATAAAAAGTAATCTATGATTCAGAGTAGCCAGAAACTTTTGATGGGGGGGGGGGGGGTCAAGACAGGATTTGCAGCTCCCCAGTAATGAAGCAATATAAGAAATCTAATGAAATAAATAATTTGAACCCCAAACTCCCTCCCTGTGGCTACGCATATGGAAACAATTGTCTGTCCTCTGTCCGTACTCTGAAACTCTAAGTCATAACATTTTTGTATTTTGTAGAGGATCTTTTAAGGTGCGCGTCTCGGAGTGCTAATTTTGGGAGATTCCAGCAGCCACAATTTTGAAGCTATCGACCTCAAATTTTTTTAAAATTAAAGCTATTTAAAATATCTACAACTTATAGAAGCCCTTTTTTTGATTTTCGAAAAAATAAAATTTTTTTTTAGATTAATCGCATTAAATAAAAAATATTTTTAAAAAATTCGCTCTATATCTTGTAGATAATTAAATTAGTAATCATTGTGTTACAAAATAAATAATTTTTTACCCTTAATTAGCTGGAATCTTTCAAATGAAATCGAATAAATCCCTTGTGTCCCAATGGGAAAAACTAACGACATCTCTTGCCGCCTAGAGTAACTCGGTAGTCAATCGTGTTCTAACGGTTTTTCGAGACGCGCACCTTAAAGGTGTGCAGGAATATAATTTCGTTCCATAAATCGCATAAATAATTGTAGATAAAAAAATAACACCCTTACATAAGAAACTTTATTACTCCAAAGCTTAATTAACACAAGATAACTCATCATATCATTTATTGTAATTTATGTTTAATCAAAAAATAAAAATTTTTAAGTATTAAAAACATGTTTCCGGATAAATCTCCTTTTGGTAAAATTATATAATTTAATGATGTTCATTATTTATATCCTTTGATATATGTGTGTGTATATACATTTAATGGTTGGTTAATAACATAGTATTAGTATAACCGAGAAGTGTTATCGGCCATGGCCTTGTCCCCCCCCCTTTCCCCTCCCCCTTCTCATGCCTGCTTGTTTAGGTCAATCATTCCGTGACCTTTAATCTTTATTTAGACTACACACAGAGAATAAAGATCAGAAAGTGAGATCACTTCTCAAGTCACGCCTTCAATGAATATACATCTCTTTTTTATGCATATATTCTTTGTTACAAAATAATTTTATTTACAACTTTCGCTCGTATTTTTATCAACATTATGAGTGTGTTTATATTTAAAACAAGGGTATTAAATTAAAAATGTTTTTTGGTTTGTTAAGAAACACTTTGTATAGAGAATTTACCTATAGACCTATGTAAAGGATTAAAATGAACTTTTATATTAATAGGATTTGAAAAAAATTGGGTGAATAGTACTTATTAGAAATACCTCTTCTTCACTAATTAGTGTCAGAAAGAAAAAAAAAATACTTCAGTAAAGTATCAGTTTCGTGTTACGTGCATGATTAAACAAAAAATTTCGATCATGTGGCTCTTTTCGTTCCAAGGGCGGATACAAGGGGGGGGGGGGGTAAAGGGGGTAATTACCCCTCCCCCCAAGATTCGAAAAAAATACCTTTTTCTCGCAAAAAATTTATTTTTAATGTAAAATTTTTAAAATTAATACTTGAAAATTTGATGTGTATTTATATTCTGGCACACAAGTACAGAATGCGCTTTTAAATTACCGAAATTAAAAAAAATAGTGTGCTGTGCGACGAGTCACACCAGATTACCCCCTCCCGAGAAACACCTCTGGATCCGCCCTTGTTTCGTTCTTAATATATTTTATCCACACACAGACCATTTTGTGGGACCCAGTTTTTTGGTTTTATGAACCCTCTAAACGTGTATTTCCATCAAAATTTCGTCTTAGAATTTTTAATACGGTCGAAATTCCTTCCATGCATTTACTTATTAAATATATGTAGGCTATATAGGTAAGAGAAAATAAAATAATTCTGTCTATTTATACTTTAAATACGAAACGAAAAAATAAATAAAAAAAATTTTTTTTTAATTTTATATAAAAAAATAAATAAATGATTTTAAAAAATTTTCAAAAATCAATCAAAAAATTTATTAAATAAAAATTCAAATGATTACTATATATAAAGCTCTGGCCACTGACTTCCTCTCCCTGAGTGTATGTTGTAAGTATGTGCCTGTTATCTCGCTGATTGGCCAGAGTTACAGGAAGGAGAGAGGGAAATTTAAAACTTTAAAATTTTGCATTCCTAACAGTGAGCTAGATAGAATAAATTTGATGTATTTGCTCGCCGAAGGCTACGCCCTCTGGTAAGTGGTAAAGCCCGCCGAAGGCTTGTACCATTTGTAATAATAAAATCAAAGTGCCCAGGTAATAGTGGCAAACCCTTCAGGAACTTTAACGATATCAGGATATACGAGAAAACTTATTAATTTTCTTTATAGACTATATCATTTATAATTTATATTTATATTAAAAAGATTTTGCATTTTAAAATAATTTTGCAACGGTTATTATTATAATATTTGTTCTAGTGAACATCTTTCTATTTTATTCTTCCATTCCCTATTGTATTAAAATTTAAAACACTTTGCCTTGGGATATTTCATTTTTTTTTTTAACCCGATTCAATTTGCAAGTTTAAACAAGTTTATGATAGGGCGTTACAAAAATCTCTTTCACTATGTGTTTAAAATATTGAAAGTTTTTTTTTTTTAACATTAACATAAAAAATCCCATTCAGAGATTTAAAGGATTATTATCCACCTGTTGTTTGAAAGACACTTGCACAACTCTAAACTCGAATATTTATTTTATCCTTTCCGTATAAGAAAGTGTTTCGTGCTCACAGGTATATATATCTATTCTTTAGGGACAGTATGCACCATAACACCTGTATCATTTGTACCAGATTTTTTATTAATTTTCTTCTGAAGATCACTTTACCATATAAATATTTTCCCATGTTTATAAATTTTATATCTTGAATTATAATATATCGGTGAATATATGTCGACACAAAAAATCTGGTGCGACCAGTCACACCAGATTTTTTAAAAATTTGTTTAAGGTCTTTTTCGGACTAATCGTCATTGGTTGTATAAGAAAATATTGTGACAATGTTGACACATTTTTTTTTATTTTCTTTGAGTATTTGAATTTATTCGTCACCCGCATTCAGCTAAACCAAGGCTTGTTTATAGAGGGAATAATATAGAGACCTATATATAAATAAATATTTACCCATTTTCTGTAAATTTTCCCACCTCGGGTGAATGTTTTATCAATTCCCATCCCCTCTTCCCCCCCTCTCTCTCCTTTGCATTGATCTGTTTACTTTTGCCATTCAAAATACATACATCTATCTTAGTTTGATAAAATGAACCAACAGAAACTTGCTGGCTCTAAAAATATACAAAGATATCGCTTCATTTGTCCTGTTTGCTTTTATGTATATGTATACAGAATATATACTAATATAAACATAATATGAGGTGAGTTGCGAAATAAATTCAAAAAAGAAAAAAAATGAATATAAAAAATTTTAAAATGCTTTTATAAAAAAATTTTAATTAATGAAAAATAAATGGAGAAATGGTATTCTTTTTTTTTTTCAAATTTTGTAATTTTGAATGTTATTCCGTAAGAAACAAAATAAACGGATACTCTAAAAATATCAAGAACTCCTGCTCTAAATGATAAAGAGAGAGTGCAATTTTTTATGATCAATAATTACTCCAGAAAAAATAAAGAATTTTACTTTATTTTTACGGAATAAATTTTGAGTAGTGGAGGGAAATGAAAAAGTTATACTATTATACTATTGTTGCGGAGGTAAAAAAAAGGGAATTAAAAAAATTAACAGACAAATTTATTAAATGTAAGGTGTAAATATTCTGAAATGTTAAAAAATAAATTTTTAGTGGTTCATAACTAACTAGCCCCTTTCTAAGTGGTCGCGAAATAACATAACAAAAATCTGGTGTGACTGGCGCACAGCACACAACTTTCTCTTACCTTCGGTAATCGAAAGTTGTGTACTGTGCTTGTCACACCAGATTTTTTGTGTCGACATGTATTTAGTTTCCGACAGTAGGGTACAATTGAATTCAAGATGTAAAATTTATAAGTATGGGAAAATATTTATATTTTGTTACCATGGCAACCATTTCTCCTATCTTCTCTATGAAGCACAAGAGTAAAGTGTGCTTCAAACAATTTTGAGGGCAAAACGAGAATATACATTTGAAAGAGGATCTAAAAAATAATTGATTTTTTGAATTTTAATCAAAATCGTTAGAGCGAATTTTGAGAAAATCTAAAAAAAACTGAAAAAGTACATCAGTAAAGTACTAGTACTCTTTGGCCGATTTTGATTAAAAGCTTATTTTTCCGGTCCCGGGAGGTGTTTAACTTAAATATAAAATTTCAACCTCGTAGCTCAATTCCTTCATGCTTAAAATTGAACACACACACACCCACACACCCACCCGCCCACAGACAGACCATGTCGCGAAAAGCACTTTTTTGGATTCAGGGGACCTCAAAACGTGAAGATCCATCAAAATCTCGACATCGAATTTTTGACATGAATCCAATACTTTCTCTCTCTATATATATTAACATATATATAGAGGTAAGAGAAAGTAAAAAAAGATGGGAGCATAAAAAACATAAAAACGTGAAAAAATAAAATAAAAATTGAATTTTTGTAACTTAAAAAATATATAGGCCTATGGGCCTATACTGTATATACCCGGTGGGCCAATACTGCGAGGTTGGAAGGTTGTGCGCTTATTAAGGTGCGCGTCTCGAAAAACCGTTAGAAGCAGTGGCGGCTCGCCCATAAGGACTCTCGGACGCCGCCCCTCCTAAAGATTTGAAAAAGTAAAAAATAATTAAACACCCATTCAATTATAATTATACATCTAACTAACCAAAGTGTTTTATCAGTCGCGTACATCGAAAATATAGGGAAAAAACAGCCAAAAATAGCGCGAAAAGTGCGTATTTATAGCCGTCGGGCGCTGTCCTGAACGCCCCAATCCATCAACATGCAGTTATACGGAGAGAGATGTGGTGGGGGCTGCTGGTGCTATGACGCGTGTAAGCTTGAGCCGAATGAGAGCTTTGGGACGCCGTCCGAGCATGCGCAGAGCGAAGCATCAGCTAGTCGCCCCACAGCGCGCCGGCGTTCCTTAACTTTTTAACCGCATTCTAAGTGTTTAACGAATGTGTGATTGGTATGTAGTGTGATTTAGTGTGTATGGTTTAATGTTCTCTTGGGGGCCCCCAGACCCCCGGTGGTGCGCCCCCCGGGCATTAAACTCACGAGCCGCCACTGGTTAGAAGACGATTGACTACCGAGTTAGGCGGCAAGAGATGGCGTTAGTTTTTCCATAGGAATACAAGGGATTTATTCCATTTCATTTAAAGCTTCCAGCTAATTAATTAAGGGTAAAAAATTAATTATTTTTTAACACAATGATTACTAATTTAATTATCTATAAGATATAGAGTGAATTTTTTTAAAATATATTTTATTTAATGCGATTAATCTAAAAAAAAAATTATTTTTTCGAAAATCAAAAAAAAGGGCTTCTCTAAGTTGTAGATATTTTAAATAGCTTTAATGTAAAAAAAATTTGAGGCCGATAGCTTCAAAATTGTGGTCGCTGGAAACTCCCAAAATTAGCACCCCGAGACACGCACCTTAACGGAGAATGGTGTATAATTTGTTATTTATTTATTTATTTTTCAACTCTTTTTGGCATTTGAGTGCATATAAACTTTAAATAATACTTAATTACGTTAATGACGATAGATATGATTTATACCAATTGCTATCCAATTAGTTTAAATAAATATTAATCCGATTTTCTGGAATTCAAACCTCCACCCCTTGGCTTTTAAGGTTATCAATATTGACATAGTCAGTATCTCTTTAAACTCTCGACCACGGGGGGTCATATTATCAATAATTCGAGTGAAGTCAGTCTTATATGCCCCCTGATCTTGGTGTATGGTTAGCATGCTGGCCATTTGTCACAAGGGTCGCTGGTTCGAATCCAGTCCCATGCGACAAAAATTTATTTAAATTGTCCGAGGTCTAGGCCGAAACGTCAGCCGTGAGGGCGAGATTTGAAATAAAATAATATTTGGCTGCATTCGTCTTGTTTTTTTCATGACTCCATCATCATACCGCAGGTATATTAAATACCACAAAGCACATTTCTAAACTATATTAAATTAACAGAGAATTAAAAATCTTTTATAAATAACAACCGTAAAAAATTGATATTGCGTTCGATTTTTAACGGATCTCGATTTAATTAAAATTGATATAAATTTATTTTTACGTCAACCCAAAACCGGCACGATCACTATATTATAAATATAAAATAATAGATTAGATAATATCATCATTATTATAATAATATAATCCGTTCCATACTTGTTAAATAATTGCGAAATATGAATGAAACATGTTAAATAATCCTTCTCAGAAAAAAAAAACAATCGCACACTAATCAAAATGTTCTCAATATAGGAATACCTATTTTGAAACATTCTATATTTTTTAGTCACACTGTACTATAGATTGTGTTTAAAACTAGGGGTGAAGGTCAGAAAGAGACCCTGGCGCTAAGTTATCTTGTATAGAATGAAAGAGAAAGAAGAGGTTGAATAATATGAAAAAGGGCCTCGGACCGAGACCCTCCCCTTTTGGACCCTTTTGGATGTATTTGACCCGGGTCGCCGTCTTTTTTTGTTGTTTTTGTTCTATACAAAAGCGAGAAGATGATTTGGATTTTTTTTGTAGAGAGAAAATGACTCAGAGAAAGAGAGAGAATAAAAATACCTCTAATGTGAGAAAACAGATTCTGTTTGTTTGAATAGAAATATTCTATTACATTGAAATGGGATAATGTAATGTTTTTTAATCAATTTATATTGTATTAGACAAGAAAAGATTAAAAAGAAAACAAAATCTATTATTTAAAGAAGAGTATAAAAACTGAGTGCAACAAGATTGCCGCGAAATTTTGAATTTAGACTAGGCATGTTAACTTATTTATGTAGTGAGCCATTTGTGCGTCAGAATGAATTTGCAACACTGATGAGGAACATGGAAACGGGGTCTAAATAGACTCAGGAATGTTAATAATAAAACTCGGAGATAATTGTCATATTTATTTAGATCTTATAAGTCAACGTTTCGGAGTACTAACGACTCCATCTATAGGACCATATAGGGTCAATAATCAAATTTGCCCTCAATTTCGCCATATTGTATTAGACAAGAAAAGATTAAAAAAGAAAACAAAATCTATTATTTAAATAAAAGTTTATAAAAACTGGGTGGAACAAGAGTGCCGCGAAATTTTGAATTTAGACAAGGCATGGTAATAATGATTTCGCAGGTGCACAAATAACTGAAAGACAATGCACCCAGAAAAAGGATGATGATTATTCTTTTTCTGGCTGCATTGCCTTTCATTTATATGTGCATCTGCGAAATCATTTTTAACAACATACAATATTACGACGAAATTGAGGGCAAATTTGATTATTGACCCTGCATAGTCCGGAAGGAGTCGTTAGAACTCCGAAACGTTGACTTATAATTTTAACGAAACTTTTAGTTTAGTCCAGTAAATTAACAATCAAACACACATAAACGAGTAGATCTATTCTTGGACCGCTGAATATAACACCCTCTTCAGCGGTCCAAGAATAGATCTACTCGTTTATGTGTGTTTGATTGTTGACTTATAGCGGAGTTGGTCTAAATAAATTGGCCTGATAATTATCTCCGAGTTTAATTATTAACAACCTTATCAATCTTAAAAAAAAAATAATAATAATAATAATAAATAAATAAATTGAAGCCTAAGAGCAGAAAAACAAATGGTGAGTAGGATTGAACTACAGTATAATACAATGGAAAAATCAGCTCCAGTTCAAATTACTTCGATTCTATTCTTAATTTCTTCGATGCCAAATCCCGCACGTCAGTCTAAGAGTGGGATTGGCTTTCAACATAATACAATAATAGAAAATTAGGAAGTGGTAAGAGAAGTTTCTGCATGAAAAACCTGCTATTCCGATAAGGAGTAAACTTCTATAATACAATAATTGTTAATTAACAGAAAGAAAATCCCGTGGCCGAGAGTTTAGAGATATTGACCTATATCAATATGGATAATCTTAGAGCCAAGGGGTGTGGATTCGGATCCCAGGCAGAATAGTTATTTGGAACATTTGGATACCAAATGGTATAAATAAATGGGCCTGTAAATGAAATAGTTAGTATCGTTTAAAGTCTAAATGGCCTAATATGCCAAAAAGTTTATTAAAAAAAAGAAAAGAATTATTCAAACTAATTTATTCCTTGAGGTGATTGATTGATTGTTTTTGAATTTGAATGACAGACTAATATCCATTTTGCCAGCGATTAATTCAATTTTTCAAAAATAATTTCCGATAGAAAATAAAAGAAAGAAGATGAATGCCCCTGGCACAAACTTGAGAGTTAAAAAAAAAAAAAAAATATAATAAATTTTTATTTAATTGTGATTATAGAACCAGAAAAAATTTAAACCATTTGAATAGCAATTGGTATAAATAAATGTGTCTGGATCACATAAATCGTCATTAAATCTCTTAGTCTATATGGCCTAAGATGCTGAAATGATTTTAAAAAAAAAATGTTTAATATGGAAAGTTTTCTAACTGATTATTATGTTATTTTTAGCATAATCTTTCAAGCGATATTTTTAAAATAAAACAATTTTTTTTTTTTGTTTATTTGATTTTTATAATCATAGTTGTTTGTGAATGTGCTGAGTACACATACACACAAACACATATGCACAGATACGCATTGGAATGTTTATTTTTACTGAATTGTTTTCCAGTAGATAGCGTTGGTTGTTCAAGTCAAATGAAAATAAAATGTTATTTCAATAAACACAGAGAGAGGATAGAATAATATCCTTTTAATGAGTGAGAGAGAAGCTGGAGGCTCTTCCACCCCCCCCCCCGGCATCGAGTCCCTTTAAGCCCTTTAGGACAGAATTCATTGAGCCGTAGACAACAGAGAAGGAAATTTAATTAGAGACACAACTTTAAGGCTCTTGTCGGAAACTCGGAAATCCTCTCTGACCCTTTGCTACCCCCCTCCTTTCTTGTTTATCCTCGGCTCAAATAACCACCAGGAAGAAAAAGAGAAGGGAGAAATGGGATCAATCGAAGTATTTTACTTAGTGAATAAGTAAATAAATATTCTATCAATCAAATGAGATCAACGATAATATGAATATCAGTTAATTAATTGTGAGTTCTACTATAAGTTAATTAATACATACAATAATTTGATTAATAATCTTATTGAAACCAAGTGCATTTAAGCTATGCAACCAACACAGAGATACATGTATATTTGTTCATACAAAATTTTTCAAATGCCTTAATTAAATATCTTATTAAGGTACGCGTCTCGAAAAACCGTTAGAACACGATTCAGTACCGAGTTACTCTAGGCGCCAAGAGATGGCGTTAATTTTTCCCATTGGGATACAAGGGATTTATTCCATTTCAATTGAAAGATTCCAGCTAATTAATTAAGGGTAAAAAATTAATTATTTTTCAACACAATGATTACTAATTTAATTGTCTATAAGATATAGAGCGGATTTTTTAAAAATATCTTTTTTACTTTCTCTTACCTATGTATATATGTAATATATATATAGAGAGAAAGTATTGGATTCATGTCAAAAATTCGATGTCGAGATTTTGATGGATCTTCACGTTTTGAGGTCCCCTGAATCCAAAAAAGTGGTTTTCGCGACATGGTCTGTCTGTGTGTGTGTGTGTCTGTCTGTCTGTGTGTCTGTCTGTGTGTGTGTGTGAACAAAATATCTCAAGAACGAAAAGAGCTAGGAAGTTGAAATTTTATATTTAAGTTAGGCACCCCCATGGGACGTGACACGAAGCTTTTGAACAAAATCGACCAAAAAGTACTAGCACTTTACTGATTCACTTTTTCAGTTTTTTTCGATTTTCTCAAAATTTGCTCCAACGATTTTTTTTAAAATTCAAAAATCAATTATTTTTTAGATTCTCTATAAAATGTATATTCTCATTTTGTGATTGAAATCTTCTGAAGACCACTTTACTCTTGTACTCCATAGAAAAGATAGGAGAAATGGTTGCCATGGTATCAAAATATAAATATTTTCCCATACTTTTAAATTTTACATCTTGAATTCAATTGTACCCTACTGTCGGAAACTAAATACATGTCGACACAAAAAATCTGGTGTGACAAGCACAGTACACAACTTTCGATTACCGAAGGTAAGAGAAAGTTGTGTGCTGTGCGCCAGTCACACCAGATTTTTTATTTAATGCGATTAATCTAAAGAAAAATTTTATTTTTTCAAAAATAAAAAAAACAAAAAAAGGGCTTCTATAGGTTGTAGATATTTTAAATAACTTTAATTTTAAAAAATTTGAGGTCGATAGCTTCAAAATTGTGGTCGCTGGAATCTCCCAAAATTAGCACCCATCTCTCTAATCATGTCTCTAAGCCAGGGGTGGGCAAATACTTTAAGCGAGGGCCAAAATGAAATTTTCGAAATGTCTCCCGGGCCGGAGGTCTATACCGCGTACGCTTTCCACACCCGAATGTTTTGGGTGGAGTTTTTCCCTGCCAAGAAGTTTTTTTTAGGCAAAAACACTTTAAGTATCATTTTAAAGCATTTGGACAAAGAAATTTGACAGTTAATAATAGATAATAGTAATAATAAATTGTCTTACTTGGGTGTACATGCGAACAATTTTTGCCCAGTAAAATATGTCACGTAATTTTTAAAGAAATATGATCCATTATATTAAATTAATGGTCATTAAATAAATCAGTTAATGAAAGATTATAATCGAACAGACCTAGTATGTTGCGTACATAAAAGTAGTGATATGGTTACGGCTCTTCGAAATTATAATACTCTATTATTTATATATTTGGTTATTTATACTGTTGATTTCAACAAAATCGCATAAAAGGGATTTTTCAACGGACCGGATAAAGTAAGCAAAAGGGCCGGATCCGGCCCGCGGGCCGGCTTTTGCCCACCCCTGCTCTAAGCTCTCTAGGAAGGGCTGAGTCAGATCTCTAGCCAATGGATATTTTTGGCTGATGCAGATAGTAGGCTATATTGTGGTCCAAACATATTTATTTATACCATTTGGTATCCAAATGATAAGAAATTTAAATAAATTCATCGGACTGCCTGGGGAACGAACCCACTTGGCTTTTATCAATATTTTTGCGAGAGTTAAAGAGGCAACCAATATTGGGACGTTTCGGCAGGGATTCCCCCTGCCTGCAGCCAGGGCCGCAGACAGAATTGACGGGCCCCGGGGCTACTTACTAATACGGGCCCCCCCCCCAAAAAAAAAAAAAAAAAAACTTTTTTTTAGTATGTAAAAGGGTATTGTGGCTTTCATGCCAACAATTTTTTACACAGTTTTTGACACAACTTTTGAAATAGTTATACATAGCTTACAATATTTATTTAAATAAAGTTATTTAAAAATTTTTCAAAATTTCCTAAACAAAGAGTTACAATAAATTATCGAGATCCGGACAGAAGATTTCCGGGAGAATATGGGAGTATGGAAAATTTTTTTGAAAATTAGCCACTGAAATCTGCGTTTTTAGCTATCCTGAGTCGTGAAAAAGATCAAACTTGCTTTGAGCTTAAAGGGCCCGGGCCCCCTGAGCAAAAAAATTTCAAGAAAATGATTTTAGTTTAAATTTTAAGATTTGAGCTTAAAGGGCCCGGGCCCCTGAGGAAAAAATTTCAAGATTTGAGCTTAAAGGGCCGGGGCCCGTTGAGGAAAAAAATTTCAAGAAAACCATTTTTTTTTTAATTGAAATTTTAACCATGAAAATTATTTTTTGTTAGAATTTTAAGATGGAGCGCAAAGGGCCCGGGCCCCCTCGGAGGGCCCGGGCCCCGGGGATATAGCCCCCCCTGCCCCCCCCCCCTGTCTGCGGCCCTGCCTGCAGCAATCAAAGAGTATTTTGTTTAAATATAATAATTATACAAAAAGAGAGTTGTATGATTATTTAAATAAAATACAATCGTTGCGATTAAGTGATGCTAAGTACGGTGAAAGTTCGGAATTGGTAACCCCGAGAAATCAGCGAGTGGAACCCCCCCCCCCCGGTAGCCATCAGTACTTGTATTTAAAAATTATATGAATAAAGAAATAACCCCTAAATGGCCTCTGTAGCCAAAAATAGTTTTATAAAATAAATCTCTATATAATAAGAAAAAATAAGTAAATAAATAAAATACTCTTTGAAGGCTGAATATGGCAGGCTAAATCCTTACGATTATTGTGGGGAGGACTATACAAAAAGTCTATAATAATAGATAACGTCAAATTGTATGGTTGTAATCAGAAGATTATCTTGTGTATTCTTTTTTCGAGTTTTTTCACAAAAAATTTTTTATTGTTTTTGAAAACAAAAAATTTTTGAAAAAGAAATAGGAAGAAGAAATCAATTGAGAGGGAGTAAAGAAATATTTAATCTATTTTACATTTAGCGTTTAATTTTTGATAAATGTAGAAAATATTCAACTTGATTATCAATGATTTTATCAAGTAGCGTACTATTATTAATTTATCTTGTCGCGCGAGCTTTAAATCCCCCCCCCCCCTCCCGCACCTCTCCATCTTCGGAAGCTTTCAGCAGACGTCCCACTTTGAAAACAAACAAGGCGTGTTAATTAAAACTCTCTCGTGTATATCGAGGAAATGTAGGAATTAACTTTATCTCATTAATCAAAACCACGTTAAGCAAAAGATAACTATTTTTTATTATTTTTAACGTTTTCTTAATTAAAAAAACTAAATCCGGAAGCCCAAAATATTTTTTTATTCAAAATTAGTAATTTTAAATAAACACTTATAAAAATTAAATAAAATTTTGAAAAATTCCACAGTAATCAATGGATATCACAAAGTGACCTACCGAGTAGAGTATAAATAGAAAATGTAGATAATCAATGAAATAAAAAACGGCCCTCGGGATTGGTATAGTTGGCCTGCCTTGGATACCAAGAGTCGCGGGTTCGGCGAGCAATTGCAAAATTTTAAAGTTTTAAATTTCTTTGAGTTTAAATATTTGTAAAATTTTTTTCAAAATTTTTCAATTTTAAAAATAAATTTAATAAAAGTATACAGCAACGTTGTTTAAGAATATTTTGAGTAAAATTTGCTTTATACCGGTAATTTCTTATTCGACAATTTTGTGTTTTGCTCCCCCCCCCCGCCCCAACCCTAAGCAAAAACTGAAATGACGTGGTACCTGAATACTATTACATTCCATCACTTATAAATAGGTCTATTCTCTAAAAAGAGACGTTAAAATTGGAGAAAAGATACACCAACATCCAATAAAATGAGAATCATTTTTTAAGGACTTTTTCGGCATCTGAGGCCATTTAAATTTATACACTTTTTGATAAAAAAAGCCAATTAATTGCTTTCCAACTTTTCTTCCAGTATAATAATAATTAAAAATTGCTATTTACCAAAATAATGCATCGCATCTCAGCTCTTAAAACGCGCAGCTCTTACCTGAAACAAAAAGAAAACAAAATTAATTTGATGCCCTATTTCAATAGCCATCTTTTTATCCTCTCTTTATTGGATTATATTCAAATTTTCCAATCAAATTCTCTCCTCTTTTTTTCCTTTTTCTCCATCTACTCGAAAAGGAAGTATTCAAGACGGCATAAAGCGTGAAATGATCTTATATAAAAGAAACTCCCTTCGAATTCACCCCCTCCGCCCCCTCCTACCCTTCGTCATCGGGGGTTCGATAGCCTTAAAAAGAAGAAAGAAAAAAAAAGGTGGGGATGGAGAGAAAGAAAAATAAGAAAAGAAAGAAGAAGAATAGAAAGAAGATTAAACTTGTTTCACTATAAAGTGTTTTATTTCTTTTTCTTTTACTAATAAAAATTACAAACACAAAAGAATAAGGGAGAGAGAAAAAGAAAACAATATAAAAGATTAAAGTTTGTTTATACAAAGAAATAGGGTTTAAATACTTATAAATTTTTGAAAACAAAGAGAAATGTCAAAGGGTTGAATATTATTGATTGCCTGGAAGATAGGCAACACAAATGACAAACTCACTAATCCAACAAATGGCGTTACGTACACGTAAAAAATTTAAAAAGAGGAAATAAGACCAAGCAGCCAAATAAAAAAATCAATTTCCTTTAAAATTTGAATCGACTTGCTTAGATATAATTTATTCGTCCATCTTTTGTCAACAATCAAAATAGACATTTATAATTGGACGATGTTATGCATGAAGGAACCAAGCGCCATTAACCTAAATCTGAGATAAAGGGCATTTCATTTGCACAATTGTAAACAAAACCAATGACAATGACTTTTTTTTTTGTTTTATACAAAAAAAGTGCACAGAGTAATATAATATGTTGTGATTTAAATAGAGGAAGATCTTTTTTCCTACAAGATGGCGGTCTTATCTCAATTTCGATCTTAATGGCGCTTGGTTTCTTTCAGCATAACATGGTTCAATTATATACAGTAGTAGCTATTCAAAGATAACATCACTTTCTAATGTGAGAGTGTCTATAACTGAATATATACATAATCGACATATTGCTTAATTATGTAATCTATAAGTAATCTACAGTAGGACTGAGTTAATCTAGCACCTTTGGGAAATCGGCCGGATTATCAAGGAAAATGGGAAAAGGAACGTACAAAGTGTATTCCAATGTACATAATTACCTAGTTTATTAATTAAGGATACCAAACATTAAATTATTGTTGTATCAGCATCTGACAACGATGGAGATTTTATCTTTGGAGCATTATCGGGATGTCGATTTGCTTCTTAAACAGAGTTCTCTTTTTAAAAATACCACCCCAGAATATATCCAATCACGGAAAAGGCTTCCAACTTGTGTCAACTGCTGTGCAAAAGGTGAATTCCGGACTATCATTTTTTTTTACCTGCCGAACCATCGAGAAGCGAATTAAGGTGCGCGACTCGAAAAACGGTTAGAACACTATAGACTACCGAGTTACTCGAGGCGGCAAGAGATGGCGTTAGTTTTCCCCATAGGAATACAAGGGATTTTTCCCATTTCATTCTAGAGCTTCCAGCTAATTAATTAAAGGCAAAAAATTAATTATTCTTTAACACAATGATTACTAATTTAATTATCTACAACTTATAGAGCTCCTTTTTTTAAAATATCTTTTATTTAATGCGATTAATCTAAAAAAAAATTTTTTTTTTTCGAAAATCAAAAAAAGGGCTTCTCTAAGTTGTAGATATTTTAAATAGCTTTAATTTAAAAAAAATTTGAGGTCGATAGCTTCAAAATTGTGGCAGCTGGAATCTCCCAAAATTAGCACCCCGAGACGCGCACCTTAACGCGGTTCTAGTGTATGAGTAATATTTTTATATTATATATATATATACATAGGTAAGAGAAAGTAATAATCCCCGAATTTTTTGAAATCTGGCACATAAATCTCATGAGTTTTTACTTGTTTAATTAGAGAATAAAGTAAACATTATTCCATTCATTTGTCGATTTCATTTATAAGAAGACGAGCATGAAATGAAAATTGCTAAGTGTAAAATGGAATAAATATTTATTCAAGCCGAAATAGCTTTTGTCTTAAAAATGTTTGTTAAATGAATGGGATGCTGTTTATTTTTATTTTATTTTTTTCTGCAATTGATTAAAAAAAAATAAAATTGTCATTCAATTTTTCAATACGAGACTTTCCTATACGAAACAAAAAGAGCCTAGCAAGTCGAAATACTTATATACTTAGGATTGCATATACTTGAAAGAACATTAGAAAGAAAGAAGAGAGGAGGCAGGTATCATCTTAACGGTGAAAATAGAACAGATTCGGTGCATTTGGATGAGTTGGCCCGGATGCCATTGGCCGAGGGCCAAACGAAGAGACAGACAGACGCAGTCAGAGACAAACACCAGAGGCGCCTTTGACCCCTGGACCCTCTTTCCTCCTCCCCCCAGTCCCATCCCCCCAGGCCAACGTCCCACTCTCGAGCTTGCATGCGACATTTATAAGGAATCCCGGTCGAGTTGATGCTATCGTAAATTGTCAGCTTATTGCTAAACATTTGGAAAAGAGAAACAATTTGCCAGGCTCATTATTTTTTTTAAATATATTTATAAATACTTGCTGTAGGTCCTAAAATGAGGTGTCTAAAAAATTCTAAATACAATCTTTTAACTTTGGAATTTAACGTTAGGATTGCCGAATTTTTTCCATTTTATGTTATATGACCTTTAAAGTTCAACTTTTTTTTTTTTTACTTTTTCTTACCTATACATATATATTAATTATATTAGATATAGAAAGTATTGGATTCATGTCAAAAATTCGATGTCCAGATTTTGATAGAAATATGGACCGTTTATTTTGAAAGTGGTGTAAGTCCATTTAAAAAAAAAAAAATGAGATATCACATAATTTACGCTTAAATTAATGTAAATTTTCTATGTATAACTAGCTAGTGGTAAATTTTTTAAAAAATTCACATGTTTTGTACAATTTAAAATTGGTCGGTACATAGATTTATTAATAAACAGATATGTTAACCTTTCATTTTCTCGAAACAATAGAAAATGGACTTACACCACTTTCAAAATAAACGGTCCATATACGTTTTGATGTCCTCTCAATCTAAAAAGGTGGTTTTCGTCTGTCTGTCTCTCTATCTGTCTGTGCTGTGTGTTTAATTTAAAGCATGAAGGAAGTGAGCTAGGAGGTTGAAATTTTATATTAAAGTGGGGCATTTAATCAAAATCCAGCAAAAAGTACTAGTAGTTTACTGATGTACTTTTTCAGTTTTTTTTTTTTTTTTTTTTCTCAAAATTCGCTTTTGACTTGAAACGAATTTGATTAAAATTCAAAAATCAATTATTTTTTAGATGCTCTTTAAAATGTATATTCTCGTTTTGCCATTGAAATATTTTGAAGACCACTTTACTCTTGTACTTCATAGAAAATATAGGTAAAACTACGGTAAAAAAATATAAATATTTTCTCATGTTTATAAATTTTACATCTTGAATTTTAATATATTGGCGGAAACTAAACATATGCCGACACAAAAAATCTGGTGTGACAAACACACAACACAACTTTTTCTTACTAAAGGTAAGAGTAAGTTGTGTGTTGTGCAGCCAGTCACACCATATTTTTATTTTTGTTAGCAAAGCAATAAATTTTCATTAATAAATAAGAAATTATATATAATATTTAAGATATTATATATATATATATATACGTCGTACGTGAGCCGCGAAACGGAAATTTATATAATTAAATATTTATTAATTCATATAGCCGAAAAAATAAGGGAGGATCCGTGGTTCAACTCCCGGCGGCACACCCTTATTTTTTCGGGTATATGAATTAATAAATATTTAATTATATACAATAAATTTTCATAACGAAGAACATATAATAGAATTTATTTGTTGAATATATTCTTCTATTTCTGACGTGTACATGATGAAATAGGTAGGTTAATTAAATTTAAAAATTAATTAAGACGTCAGATATTTAATATAATAATATAAAATTTAATCTCTTGGTGATCGATTTCGCTTACAAAGCATCCTCAGGCCAGCGTTATATATAATTGAAATTTTGAAAATTAGTCGACATATATTGTAACAATTTTGACATTTGTTTACCTAAAGGTGATGGAGAGAAAATTTTTTGTTTTTCTCTCCATCACCTTTAGGTAAAATTTTTTGTTTTTCTCTCCATCACCTTTAAACAAATGTTAAAATTTTTACAATATATGTCGACTAATTTTCAAAATTTCAATTATATATAACGCTGGCCTGTGGATGCTTGGTAAGCGAAATCGATCGCCAAGAGATTAAATTTTATATTATATTAAATATCTGACGTCTTAATTAATTTTTAAATTTAATTAACCTACCTATTTCATAGAATTTATTGTTTTTGTTGTGATCAAAATAACAACTACGATACTAAGCGCGGCGAAACTTCAGGTAGGTGACCCTGAGGAATCAGAACTATCCTCAGTAGCCGAAAGAACAAAATTTAAACAAATAAAAAAATAGCATCTAACAAAACGTGGGGCGGATAGTCAAATAATTTTTTTTTCGACTATTGACCCTAAGTGGACAACTTAAACCAGTGGTTTCCAAACTTTATGTTACCACGCCTCCCTTAAAAATATTTAATCTTATGACGCCTCCCCCCCCCTCCCATTTTATAAAATAACAAAAACAAAAATTTTTAAATGCTAAAAAATATAAATTTATATAAAAATATTTTATTTATTTATTCTTATTTATATTAAAACTAGCAATCATTTAGAAAATTGGTCCTGGGGCCAATATTCGCGCCTCCCCTTGTTAGACTAGACCGCGCCTCACAGTTTGGAAAACGCTGGTATAAGGGTATTTTATGGCTGGTGGAATTTGTATCAGGAATGAAAGTTAGAAGAAAACGCAACCAGAATGTTTTCTTTAAAAATATATTTTAACAGCTTACGTTTCGGCCTTGATCAAAGCCATCCTCGGATGACCACTAACAGCTTCGAGAATGGTTTTGAAGCCAAAGCCGAAACGTCAGCTGTTAAAATATATTTTTAAAGAAAACATTCTGGCTTCGTTTTTCCTAACTTTCATTCCTGAAAAAAAATATTTTTCTCAAATCTTATTTTCACGCCCTAGGGGGGTGCCTAACTTAAATATAAAATTTCAACCTCCTAGCTCAATTCCTTCATGCTTTAAATTGAACCCAGACACACAGACAGACCATGTCGCGAAAACCATTTTTTTATTCAGTGGACCTCAGAACGTGTATATCCATCAAAGTCTGGACATCGATTTTTTGACATGAATCCAATACTTTCTCTCTATATATAGGTATATTAACTTATATATATGGGTAAGAGAAAGTAAAAATTTAAATCAGAATTGAGATTAGTTCTATATACAAAAAGATGCGGTGGAAATGCGAGCCTTCACCGCTAAATTACTCTCAAAATAATTCGAATACATTTATAAATAATTATTTTAATTTTTATTTTATTTTGAAATTATTTTATTTTAATTTTCAACCCTTAATCCACCTCTGTGTAAAAGTATATTAAGGAAATTTGATTAACAAAAATATAGGCCATATAGAAAGAATATAATGGTAAATAATGGGACTTAAGAAAAGATTTTAAAAAATGCCCTCAGACTTGGTGTAGTTGGTAGCGTGCCTAACTTCAAATACCGAACGTCGCGGGTTCGGACCCCTGACAGTCCGAAATGGATACTATGGCTTAAACAGAAATGCCTGGACCCCCAATATGTATATTATTAATTAATAACGGTTATCGTATAGAGTCTTATATGGCCTGAGTGCGGAAAAGAATGTGTGTGTGAGTGTTGAGTGCGAATGAGAAAAAAAGGTGTTTAAAAAAAAAAAAGATAAAAAATAAAAAATTATATTTTTTTTCAATGACACCTACACACCCCCTCCGCCTTTCAACAGCTTATATTCTCCCTCTACCCTTAGTGAAGAACAAAATATTTAATTTCATATTCAAAAGAATTGTTTTTCGCAGTCAAATTATTTGTTTCTATCATTTTTACTTTCTCTTACCTATGTATATATGTAATATATATATAGAGAGAAAGTATTGGATTCATGTCAAAAATTCGATGTCGAGATTTTGATGGATCTTCACGTTTTGAGGTCCCCTGAATCCAAAAAAGTGGTTTTCGCGACATGGTCTGTCTGTCTGTGTGTGTGTGTGTGTGTGTGTGTGTGTGTGTGTGTGTGTGTGTGTTCAATTTTAAGCATGAAGGAATCGAGCTATGAGGCTGAAATTTTATATTTAAGTTAAACACCCCCCGGGACCGACAAAATAAGCTTTTAATCAAAATCGGCCAAAAAGTACTAGTACTTTACTGATGTACTTTTTCAGTTTTTTTTCGATTTTCTCAAAATTCGCTCTAACGATTTTGATTAAAATTTAAAAATCAATTATTTTTTAGATGCTCTTTCAAATGTATATTCTCGTTTTGCCCTCAAAATTGTTTGAAGCACACTTTACTCTTGTGCTTCATAGGAAAGATAGGAGAAATAAATGGTTGCCATGGTAACCGAATTTAAATCTTTTTCTTTTTATTAGATTAAAAATCAATTATTATTTAAACGCCCATTTTTTTTTTTTTCGGAGAAAACATATCTCTCTCTCTCACAAAACTATCTTCTCTCTTTCTACGCGTTTTAAATTTTTCTACCTTATCTTCGCATTTGGCCAATGTTAATTTCCTATAGGGATTTGTATGTTAATTTCGATTCAAAAGGGGGTCCCCTTTGGAACTTTTTACGCATTTAAAATTTTTTTTCCCAATTCTTATGAAATTTTGTATTTATTTACGAATCTATATTGTGTATAAAATGTCCAAATATGAGATTAAAATTTTGAAAAATAACCATAGTTTATTTCAAGCAATCAACATTTAAAATGCAAGTTTGAAACTAAGGTGCTATGGGAAACTAAATATATCTCGACACAAAAAATCTGGTGTGACCAGCACAGTGCACAACTTTCTCTTACCGAAGGGTAAGAGAAAGTTGTGTGCTGTGCGCCAGTCACACCAGATTTTTTTTTCAACGATAAAATTCATAATAATTACCTTTAATAAGACACTCAAGAGGGTGTGCTGAGGAGAGGGTGGGTTACACTATATTAATTATTCACTTTGATTCACTTTAAACACAAATAAAAAAAGATAGCAACTCGGCGCCTGCATCCCGGCCACGCACTCGACTCGACTGAATGAGAAATTCGTCTCTCTCTTATTATAGGAATAAATAGATGAAAATAACAATTCCCTTTTTATTAAAAGTAAAAAAATACCTTTTGCTCTAATCTAACTATATTTAGAGATGGAAAAAAATGTCAACAAGTGATTTGGAATATTCCAAGGCCTTTCTTAAATAATCAACCCTTCATCCCCCCCCCTAATCAAAATAATAATCAACGCTATTTTTTTTTGTTTTCTATTTATTTGGCTTCGATTTAGCTAAAATAAATTTAAAAAACATTTTTTTTTTTTTTTTTTCAATTTTTCAATCCCTTATCTAATCCCAATAAATAAAATAATTAACAATGCTATCGGCTTCGCGTCTAGTCAGAAAAAAATTGAAACCCTGAAAAACTACCCTGGATCCGCCTTTGGGTTTTACACACAGTATAATTTTTCTAGAATGATTCTTACTTTAGGCCAGTGATTTCTAAACTTTATGTTACAACGCCTGCCTTAAAAATATTTAATCGTATGACGACCCCCCCCCCACACAACATTTAATAAAATGATACAAAAACAATAATTTTTAATTCTAAAAAATATAAATTTATATAAAAATATTTTTTTTTTTTTTATTCATATTATTTTAATTAAAAACTCCGTCCCAGAATCTTCTAAATTATTTTATTATTTTATTTATAAAACTAGCAATCATTTGGAAAATTGATCTTGGTGGCCAATATTCACGCCTCCCTATAGGAGGCGCGCCTCAGTGTGGAAAACGCAGACTTAAACATTAAACATTCAAATGTTTATTGCATTGAAATTCAGTAACAGTATGTAAATAAATGATATATCTATTTTAATTATAAAAGTTTCAAAATTAGGGATTAAAAAGTCATGACTGGATCTCCGTAGGCAAGTTATTCAGCTAGTATATCGATAAATAAAAATTAAAAAAAAAAAATAATATAACTCGATAAATATATTTATCTATAGGCCTATAACCTATTTGAACTTAAATTTCATTTGTGATATCAATTTTATTAACAGAGAGTTAATAAAAAAAAAATAAATAAAATTATTATATTATTGAATTTGAATAGCGAATTCGTTATTATGTTAATTTATTAATTAAAATAATTAAATCAATTATTTACCAAAGATTAGTTCAATATAATCATGAATAAAAGATAAAATGAATTAATATAATTAAATTATCGACAAAATTGCGAGATTATAAAAAAAGATTCATTTTTAATTCTTTCATAATGGAAAATGACCTCAAAATAATCAAGTTTTGGGTGGAAATTATATTAATATGAGAAGGGGAGTGTATCGATTTTAAAAGCTAAATATTTGAATCGGATCAAAAAAGAACCAAGATTTAAATTAAATTTGCTAAATGTAAGAGAAGTGTATACCGTAATAACGAAATTTCAACGGAAAGTTGGTTAAACATACCATGACAGACGGACACTTCGCAATTATGTATACAGAATTTGTAAAATCTTAATGGCCAAAAATTAGAATTCACTAATTTTCACTACAAGTTGGAATTTTGAGGCATTATCAAAATTATTTCGTTCCAAAAATGGTCTAATTTTACTTTCTCTTACCTATGTATATATGTAATATATATATAGAGAGAAAGTATTGGATTCATGTCAAAAAATTCGATGTCGAGATTTTGATGGATCTTCACGTTTTGAGGTCCCCTGAATCCAAAAAAGTGGTTTTCGCGACATGGTCTGTCTGTGTGTGGGTGGGTGGGTGGGTGTGTGTGTGTGTGTTCAATTTTAAGCATGAAGGAATTGAGCTATGAGGTTGAAATTTTATATTTAAGTTAAACACCCCCGGGACCGGAAAAATAAGCTTTTAATCAAAATCAGCCAAAGAATACTAGTACTTTACTGATGTACTTTTTCAGTTTTTTTCGATTTTCTCAAAATTTGCTCCAACGATTTTTTTTTAAATTCAAAATCAATTATTTTTTAGATGCTCTTTCAAATGTATATTCTCATTTTGCGATTGAAATCTTCTGAAGACCACTTTACTCTTGTATTTCATAGGGAAGATAGGAGAAATGGTTGCCATGGTAACAAAATATAAATATTTTCCCATACTTATAAATTTTACATCTGAATTCATATGTTCAGTACTGTCATGTCGGGAACTAAATATATGTCGACACAAAAAATCTGGGTGACAGCACAGTGCACAACTTTCGATTACCGAAGGTAAGAGAAGTTGTGTGCTGTGCGCCAGTCACACCAGATTTTTTTGTAATTGTTTAAGGGAAGTTAGTCAAATAAAGCGTTACAGACAGACAGATGAACACCCCGCAATCAGGCAGCAAGTAGAAAAAAATTTTTTTTTTAATTTCTTAGTCTAACAATGTAAGTTTCAAACGCGACCTTCTTCAAGACATTTGGAAATTGCACTGAACTGTGAATTGTTAGTCGTTAATGAGGCATAGAATCGTCTTATTTATATACATTTATATATAAAAACATGTGGAAAAGCTGCGCCCCCTCGACTCCCTTGCTCGCTAAATTTATTCTTGCTTACTTGCTTTGCAATTGCTCGTCTTCGGCAATTGCAAAATTGCAGTTTTAAATTTCCCTCTCTGACTTAGTTTTAAATTGCCCTCTTTGACTCAACTTCTTTTTATTCTGGTCAATCAGCACCCTGATAAGCACATCCACACAGGGATAGGAGGTCAGCGCCTAGCGCTTGATATATAGTAATGATGATAGTATCGGATAATAGCGGACAAATCGATTAGCTCCGATGTATAAAAATCGAGACTGACAACCGAAACGCCCGCTAGGAAATAAAAATATATCTACTTCGATAAGAGAGGGAAGAAGAAATTATAGATCAAGCAACCCTCTCCTCCATTATAAATTTCTTAATTAAAAAACAAAACTTCAAAAATAGAAAGAGAGCCCTCATTATTATTATTCTAAGCTTCTAACCAAATTTACACTTTCAAAATGTATTATTTCTATTTTAACCTGTGGGCGAAAAGTAACAAAAAGGAGGGAGGGGAAGAGTTAAAAAAAAAAATCAAAAATTTTGATAAAACCAAAATATGAAAATGATTTTAAATTAGAAATCAAAGAGATTTATTTTACATCAGAGCTGACTTTTCGGTCTTGTTTAGGGCCATCGTCAGAGCTATTAACAGAACAATTATAAAAGGCTCACATAAAATCAATCACATTCATATTAATACATCAATACAAATTGAATTAATATTTACCACTTAACAGGACCGAAACGTCAGCTCTGAGAGGAAATAAATGAAATTTTGCTTAGCTGTTCTCTGTTTGATTTCTAATTCTACCTACAAATTATACAATCAGCTATAAAAAATGTTTTTAAATTCTGTTAATAGAAAAAAATTAAGTTATTATGAATAATGAGACAAAATAGAGTACCTCAACCGAAATTAAATTTGTTAAGCAACATGAAATTCGCCATTATGTTCATATTAAAGGTTTAGAAAAATTAAACTCATATGTTTAAGTTGAAAGCATAAATTAAAAGCTAATGAATGCATTCAAAATATTTGTAAAATAGGACTATAAACTTTTTAGTGGCTCTGGTAATAATGAGATGAAAAATTAAAGATGAATATATATATAACAAAAGAACAATACAGTATATTCCTTTTAATTTGTTTTTATTTATTCTAATATTAGAGAGTTAAAAAGTGAAAGGACACACACTCTCTCTCTCTTCTAAAAAGCTCCATTATTTAATTTTAATGAGTGAGGGGCGAAGACTCCAAAGACCCGCCCAGAGAGAAGCATTTATAAATAGAATTGGGTTTGAAAGGTTAATGAATAAAATAAAATGCCTAGCATGCGAAAAAAAAATTTCTCTTGTTAAAATATTTGATGACTCGCAGAAGAGAGCGAGAGAGAGAGAGAGAGAGGGGGGGGGGAGATTTCTGACTTCCAGTTTCTTCATAAAATAAATAAATTAGAGAGTTGAAAGATTAATTTTCAAAGCAATGGAGCCAATAGATCATTCAATAAATATAATCCCCCCGAATTTTGTTAAGCGGGGAGGGGTCAAAAATTTCAATTGTAGAGAAGTGGAAGGTTAATGAGAGTAATAATGATTTAAGTTCCGATTAAAATTAAAACTTTTGTATGATTAAAATTATAATATGGGAGGTGGGGCTCAGAGTCCCCTCTCCCCACCCTGGGACTACTAATAGCGTATGTTTCATTTATATAATGTTATAAGAAATGAAGGTGATAATTGTCTTTTTAAATAAACAAAATAATTCTCATTTACAATTGATCTAAATAATTTACATTTTTAAAATAGAAGGAGAGAAGATTTATTATCCATTATCTCTTTCTCTCTCTCTTTCTCTTTATATTCGAGTTCAAAACAAGTTTAAAGAGAGAAAGAGAGAGAGAAAGAATTTATTCAAGGTCGAATGATTTAAATCGAGAGAATAATAATAAAACGTTGTCTCCTTGTGTTAATATTCCTCTCTTGGCAGAGAATTCTCTCTTTCTCTTTCGGTCAGCTTTTGAAATTAAATTGATGCGTGGGTGGGAGAGAAAGAGAGAGAGAGAGAGGCAAACAACCCCCTGTAAAATAGGCACGCACACAGGCAGAAAATATATTCATCCATACATAAACATATAGACAGAAAGCAAAGCCCGAAAAAATATTAAAAGGAAAATAATAAATTAAAAAAAAAAGAGAGAGAGAGAGAAAGGGAGATGGAAATTAAAAAGAATATTAGATGAATAAAAATGCTAAATACTATAAAAATTTAATTAAATAAAAAATAAAAATATATATATTTGCATATGAGGCGATGGGGAGTGGCCAAAAAATTGAACTCGAATGCTCACCTACGGGAAAATGCCGAGAGGGAAGCTCTTGACTTAAAGAACCCTCGAATTGAATCTGGTTATAAAAAAAATTTGGTGTGACTGGTCGGACAGCACAGAACTTGCTACCTTTGGTAGGAGAAAGTTGTGTTCAGTGCTTGTCACACCAGATTTTTTTGAGTCGAGATATATTTAGTTTCCGACAGTACGGTACATTTGAATTCAAGATGTAAAAATCTGGTGTGACTGGTTGGAGAGCACACAACTTTCTCTCTTGCCGAAGGGTAGAGAAAGTTGTGTTCTGTGCTAGATACACCAGATTTTTGAGTCGAGATATATTTAGTTTCCGACAGTAAGATACATTCGAATTTCAAGATGTAAAATTTATAAGTAGGCTATGGGAAAATAGTTATATTTTGTTACCATGGCAACCATTTCTTCTATCTTTTCTATGAAGTACAAGAGTAAAGTGTGCTTCAAACAATTTTGAGGGTAAAATGAGAATATACATTTTAAAGAGCATCAAAAAAATATTTGATTTTTGAATTTTAATCAAAATCGTTTGAGCAAATTTTGAGAAAATCGAAAAAACTGAAAAAAGTGCATCAATAAAGTACTGGTACTTTTTGGCCGATTTTGTTCAAAAGCTTCGTGTCACGCGCCAGGGAGGTACCAAACTTAAATATAAAATTTCAACCTCCTAGCATTTCTCGTTCTTGAGATATTTTGTTCACAGACACACCCCCCCCACACACCCACAGACCATGTCCCGAAAACCAGTTTTTTGGATCCAGGGGACCTCAAAACGTGTATATCCATCAAAATCTCGACATTGAATTTTTGACATGAATCCAATAGTTTCTATATATTAAGATATATAGATAAGAGAGAGTAAAAATATCTGGTGTGACTTCACATCACACTACTTTCGATTGCCAAAGTAAGAGAAAGTTGTGTGCTGTGTGGACAGTCACACTATAATTTTTAAACTATTTAAATATCCATTAAATTGAAATTTTTTTTTTTTTTGCAATTTTTCTTTGATGATTAGAAATGTGTGGTATGGATTTTTTTTTCTTAGAGTCGTCCTTTGAAGTCAAAAGGTTGGACACTTCTATTCTAGCCTCTATTCCCTATTGAATCTAATAATAAATAATTTCTTTGAAAAGACTCCCTTGTAACCAGGCAAAGTGTTTTTTTTTTTTTTTTTGATGTTTGTCTCTGCATTTTTAAAGGAAGATAGGCTTTTGACACGAGCCAGCGAATTAAATTAACACTCGAATGCGAACGAAAATAAAAAGCCAATGGCTGCCTGTGACTCGGTCACTCTGCATATCGGTGACGTAGGCGGCAAATTGACATTATATAATTGAAGATAATAGGAAAAAAAATTCGGGAAGTGGATAATAAAAAAAAAGAGAAAGAGAAAATCGTTGATAATTCGTTTTATCAACATTTATATCCTACTTCATGGATAACTAAAAGCTATTCATTTATAAATAGAAATGAACAAACAATACCAATTTTATAGAGGTATTTTCACCACATTGTGACTTTTCGAGATATAATGTGTTGAATAAATTAGTCTCTTTTTTCTTGCTGGAAGATAGGCAACCAAAATGATTGAGATTTTTTTTCTCTACAGGCAGTAGAATTTAACAACTTAAACAAAGATTTAAGTTGATATAGGACAGAGGAGTTGGCAGCCAATATTCGAGCCTCTATACACGGTATTGGAAACGTTAATCTTTATCTACAAAACAAATTTAAGCAATTAGTAGTCTAATAATGGTATTTTTTTTTTATTCAAAGACTTAAAACAATTTAAATAGAAATCTATTGTAAATATTCATAAAAAATATTTTTAACGTTAAAAATTGTCATCTAATTTATTTTTAAAAAAATGGTTGGAGTGAAGAGAAATAATTACTGAAATTTCTGCATCGAAGATATTTGTGCAGTTGAAATCTAATACTGTAAATATCTAAAAAAAAATTCTATTAACACTCGTTTTTCATTTAAGGATACTTATATGAGTGTACTTAGTATTCCGGTTATTTAAACCAAATAATATAATAGATAAGCAAAAGTAGGAGTATAAAGAATGTGGAGTAAATGCATCGTAAATAATAAATAATAATTCGACCTCGAAACAGTAAAAAGAATTTTTCAAGAGAATATAAATTGGTAAAAACGTTGCTACACTGCCATAGAAAAAAAAAATAACCTGACAACTTGACATCATTGTCCTGATGAAGAGTACGATCGGCACTCGAAACGTCGACAAAAATAGACTTTTATTTTATTTTTCGCCTTGGCTGCCCTTACATCCTCATATCAAATCCATTCATCAATAAACTACTAAAATAAAAATAATCATTTTTTTCGGCATCTGAGTAATTTCCGATATGTCCTTATTTTTTTAAAATAAATTGGAAATTTTTAATGTTACAAATAATTTTTGATTAAATTCAATCGCTTGTTTTGCTTCCTGGAAGATAGGCAACCCAAATAGCAAACTCTTGCTAAGCCTGAGTATTTATTTCTCACCAGAATATCCCTGCTTATAAATAAGCCAACCTTGGAATCATTAAGTTTAGACTGGTAACCGTAGGCACTAGTTGAAACATTGTAATAGGTAAAATAATTAACTATTATGAAAAACACTTGGTGATTGTTTCAATTTCATTTATTGATATAAATACTTGATACGTATTTGATATCTTCAGAAGCAATATTATTTCTGTAGACGTCATCTTCCGGACACATTAAGGGTCGAAATACATATCAAGTAATTATATCAATAAATTGAAACAATCGCCATAAAAATCATAATAATTAATATTGTGTTAATTAGTTTACCTTAGAAACATGGTGTATAAAGGTATTTAGATAAATGAAAGAACCACAGATAATAATTCTTTAGAATTGAATTTTCTAGGACTACCAAGTCAGGGTAATAGATTAAAAACTTAAATTTAAATTCTCGTATTGGATAGTTAGAGTTTTCTCGATAGACTGATTATAAACAGAACATTATTATTCCTTCATAGGAGGTGATTTTATTTTATAGGTCGAGAAAAAAGAGAGAATTTTAATAGTTCTAATTAATGTGTTAATGATCCACTTTGGCCAGCAGGTTAAATTTAATACCAACATTAAAAATGCGAATGTCTCTTTAAAACACAATTAATTAGAGTGCCTACGCAGTTTGAGTTCTTTGCACGAATCATCTTAAATTTGGACCAGAGGAGAAGAAAAAAAAACAGTCTGGGATGTATAAAAAAGAAAAAAAAAAAAAAAAAAAAGAGAGAAGTTATCGTCTCTCTAGATCTAGACGAGATCAAGTGAAATAGATATTTTTAGCCGGTGAGGTTGGCAATTGGCCAAATGGCCTCCCACCAACGCGCGGCGGCCATTTTTACGTCAAATGAATTTACACGACTCGCGGAGGGAGAGGGGGAAAAAAAGGAAAATAAAATAAACGCATCAAATTTATAACATATGACTTTCATCGTGAGATTAATTAAAAACAAAATATAAGTAAAATTATATAAATTCCTACGTTATATAAGAAAAACATCGTATAATATATTCTATTAATTGCTATAAATAATTATTTGATTGTTTTGTAAATAAATTTGTTTCGTCTTCCCCCTCCCCTCCCCTCGTCACCGAGAAACTAGAGATGTTAACAATATTGATAGTATTAAAGCCACGGGGCTCGGGTTCGGGTTCCGGGCAGTCCGATGAATAATTATTTTAAAAAGATTGGACACCAAATGATATAAATAAATGTGCATGAACACCATATCTTATTCAAAAATAATTTGTGTATATCTATGGAGCCCTTAGGTCATGGCTCAGTGGGAGAGTTAATGCCTCTTGTGCAGGAGGTCAAAGATTCGCATCCCGACTCATGCGAAAGAATTTATTTCAAATGGATTGAAAGTGCAAAATGTTTATCATCAAGAAGTTTCATCAAGTATCATCAACGGTTTAAAAGTTGGTTTATATGTAGGTATATTAATTTATTTATTTAAAAGAACGTTGGCATTAGGCCACCAGCCAGTGTTGCCGACGTTAGTATTTTTAATTACGTACGGGTGCTGAATGAAAGGTCCAAATGTTGCATTTTGTACTAATAAAAGACTGATAAACCAAGAAGTTTATTCAATTTAATAAATACTTTTGTGTATTATCCGTTTATTTGTAGATATTTCGATCCCAGTGATATTGAAACACAGACCAATTTGCGGGACCCACTTTTTTGGACTCAGGGGACCCCAAAACGTGTATATCCATCAAAATCTCGACATCGAATTTTTGACATGATCGACCAAAGCCGAAACGTCAGCTGTTAAAATTTATTTTTAAAGAAAAAATTCTAGCTTCGTTTTTTCTTTCATTCCTGAAGAAAAATATTTTTCTCAAATCTTATTTTCACGCCCTAGGGGGGTGCCTAACTTAAATATAAAATTTCAACCTCTTAGCTCAATTCCTTCATGCTTTAAATTGAACCCAAACAGACACGCAGACAGACCATGTCGCGAAAACCACTTTTTTGAATTCAGGGGACCTCAAAACGTGTAGCCTATATCCATCAAAATATCGACATTGAATTTTTGACATGAATCCAAAACTTTCTCTCTACAGGCCTATATATGTATATTAACTTATACATATAGGCAAGAGAAAGTAAAAAAATTCAAATACTGATTAAGATTAGTTCTATATATAACAAGTTGCGGAAACTCAGCCTAGTAAAATTCTAAGTGGCAGGGCCGTGCCTAGGTTATTTAGCACCCGGGGCAAGTTAGTCCTTTAGCGCCCTTTGTATATTTTTTTTACATTGTCACAATAATGTTTCACGTCCGGAAAAATGTTTCACCTTTTTTTTTTAGAGACGCTAATTTTTTCTTTTTCCGCCCCCGGGACCGAAATTTTTCCCGTTTGGCGCCCCCGGAACCAAAATTTTTTTCATCTGCACTTGCGCCCCTTCAAAATTTGCGCCCTGGGCGAAGGCCCCGGTCGCCCCCCCCTAAGCACGGCCCTGCTAAGTGGACTAATCATACCTTACTTTTCTACCTAATGAAAAAATCCCTACAATATTCTGCAAGGGATTCAATGGATTCCCGATTCGAAGTTACTCTGTGTTATTATTATCTGTTTATGAGAGTTTCGAAATCTTCAAAAATTAATTCCGCCCCAGTAATAAGAAATTTTAGAATGTTTCTATCCTACTATAATATTTGCTAAATATTGAATATAAATTTTAACTCAAACGGAATGCACTTATTTTTTAGTAAAAGTATTTTTAAAAAAATTAATATCTTTATGCATTATAGGGGCATTAACCCTCCTTGTTAATGTCTTCATACCTCCCCTTTAAGGATATGTGAGTCCTCACCGCGAAATTACTCGCATAATAATTTGAATACATTTATAAATAATTATTTTAATTTTAATTTTATTTTAATTTTCAACCCTTAATTCACCCCTGTATAAAAGTATATTAAGGAAATTTAATTAACAAAAATTTAGTCTATACCGAACGTCGCGGGTCCGATTTGGATACCAAATGGCTTAAATAAGAATGCCAGGACCCCCAATATGTATATTATTAATTAATAACGGTTATCGTATAAAGTCTTACATGGCCTGAGTTGTCGAAAACACTGTGTGAATGTGTGTGTGTGTGTGTGAGTGTGTGAATGAGAAAGTGTTTTAAAAAAATAAATAAAATAAATAAATAAATAAAAAACTAATTTTTTTTCAATGACACCTTCACTCCCCCTCCCCCTTTCAACAGCTTATATTCTATATTCTTCCTCTACCCTTTGTGAAATACAAAATATTTAATTTCATATTCAAAAGAATTCTTTTTCGAAGTCAAATTATTTGTTTCTATCATTTTTTTTCAACGATAAAATGCATAATAATTACCTTTAATAAGACTCTCAAGAGGGTGAGTTGGCTGACGGTGTGGTCAGGGGGGGTTACACTATTCACTTTTATTCACTTTAAACACAACTTAAAAATAATAAGAGAGCAATAAGGCGCGCCTGCCGCCCTGCCGCCCGCTCGACTGAACGAGAGACGTGTCTTTCTCTGTTTGTATAGGAATAAAAATAAATGAAAATAACAATTCCCTTTTTATTAAAAGTAAAAAAATATCTTTTTCTCTAATCTAACTATATTTAGAGCTGGAAAAGAATGTCAACAAGTGATTTGGAATATTCCAAGGCCTTTTCTTAAATAATCAACCCTTCATCCCCCTAATCAAAATAATAATCTACTCTATTTTTTGAATTTTTTCTATTTAGTGGCTTCGATTTAGCTAAAATAAATTAAAAAAACATTTTTTTCAATTTTTCATCCCCTAATCCAATCTTTTTTTTTTTTAACACACACTTTTTTCCCATTTAAAATTAGGCCATTTAACGACTTTAAACGATACTCGAATGTATGTATCTATTGGGGTCCAGGCATTTTTATTTAAGCCATTTGGTATCCAAATGGCTCAGAATCTTCTAAATATTATTATTTGATTTATAAAACTAGCAATCATTTAGAAAATTGATCTTGGTGGCCAATATTCGCGGCCCCTAGGGAGGCGCGCCTCACAGTTTGGAAAACGCTGCTCTATTGTGTATAAAATATCCAAATATGAGATTAAAATTTTGAAAAATAACTATAGTTTATTTCAAGCAGTCAACATTTAAAATACACAGAGCCTATGGAAATTTTGAATTAATTGACTTTTTTTACTTTTTACTTATGAAATGCAAGTGGTCAAGTGTTGTGCTGTCCGTTGCTGCTGTACTCCGGGGTGCCCGTTGTAGTCCCAGTAGATGGCCGTTGGTGAGGAAGGGAGTTTTGGGTATTCAAAAAGAGTCTGTTTGTATTAATTTGGGTTTTATTAAAGTGAAAAGGGAGGGGCCCCAGGTTACGAAGGAACGGGGGGAGGTTTGGGGGGAAACGGTCCGCCCTTCGGGTCGTCGATTCGTATTTATGCAAGACCAAAATCCATGCCTCAGCGAAAGAGTTAGATCGGACGTGTTTTCCATTCGAATGAATAAATTTGCAATTTTACTTTATTTAATTTAGCTGAATAGACCAAAAATATAATTTATAAATTAAACAATTTTGCTCAGGCTAACTCTTTCGGGATTTTTGACCTTTGGTCTCGCACCCCATAACATCACTCTCCCTTTTAATTTAGTTAGTCCTCGAACTCTGGGCATCAAGGATATTATCTTTTTTCTTTACAGGTTGGTTGATGTTTACTTCTCCGGGGGAGAAATTTGCCAAAAATTTAAATTTTTCCAATTTTTCGAGTATGAGTTGCTTGCCTTCTATCTGTATTAATTTTTTTCGATGTCGTTTGAGAAATTATTTTACGCATGTTAGCTTACGTTTCTTTTTGTTTACATTTTTACAACTTGTGCTCAGGGGCGGATTAAAGGGGGGGGGGCGAGGGGGGCGATCGCCCCCCCCCCCCGAGAAGAAATTCAAAACGTTATAAAAACTAGTAATCTAAAGAAATTAATGATTTCCGCTCTTTAATTTCAATTGAATTTGTTACCAATCAATTTAAATAAATAGGTAAGGGGTCTAAATGGCCATAGATGCCGACAAAGTCCTTAAATAAAAAAAATAAAAAAAAAAAATCGCCCCCCCCCCGACAAACTTGCATTAATCCGCCACTGCTTGTGCTAGGTGGTAGAGTGGTGTTACTAGTGAGTGTGTAGTTAATATAGGGGTGGTTGCGCAACACAAGTTTGAAACTAATTTGCTATGAGAAACTAAATATATCTCGACACAAGAAATCTGGTCTGGCCAGCACGGTGCACAACTTTCTCTTACCGAAGGGGAAGAGAAAGTTGTGTGCTATGTTCCAGTCACACCAGATATTTTAAATGTATAAATACGATTTATACATGGATAAAAAGATAAAGAAGGGCTTAAGGGCAAAATTTTTCCTTTACTTTAATCTTATTTATTATGAAACATTTCTTTTTCTCATTAAATACTTTTCGTTTTGTTTGAGGGAAACAGAAAAAACAAGGAATTTTTAATTGAAATTGTTGGAATTTTTTTTTAAATGTTTAAAAATAAACCAAAAATGAGAACAAAAACAGCTGAGATTTTTTGATTAAAAATAAATAAATAAAAACGTTTGTGCAAAGGAAAATATCAATTTGACCAAATGGAAATTGGGTTGCAACGTTTAATAATAAGCAAACAATACTCCCCTTCCCTTCCCCCACTCTACCCCTCACCACTTCCTACGCTTCATACATTCAGATTTCGTGTTGAAAAAAAATCTGATAACAAAGCATTTGTTGTATGATTAATCGTCATATATCAAAAACTTCAATTGTTGAATTTTTTTGAAAAAATATATAAAATAAAAATGCTTCAAATTTAATTTAGAGTAACTTTTCAATAGAAAAATATTCTTTAAGAATAACGAAAATATTGACAACCTAAATTGAAGAATGAAGTGACTTTTATTAATAAATACATACGTTTTATTTATTTTCATTCAATTATGCATTTGATAGCGCCTGTATTAATGCTGCAGCTTATTTCTCTCTTGGAATTAAGGTTGTCTATAATTCAGGCGCTCCCATAATCCTATCACAAGAAGCTCCATTTTATACGATGATTGATTGATTGATTAGTTGTTCTGGGGCTTCTCTTTGCACTGCGACCTTCTAGATCAGATCTATTGTGCTCCCCCGTTCTAGGAATGGTTCGAATTCGGGTGATGTTTTACCCCTGAATTCCTATGTCCATCCCTCAGGCCCTAAGTGCCTGGAATTGGAGGGGATGTGTACTCCTTTTGCTCCAGCAGAGACGTTCGACTTTGGTTGAATTTTTTTCGGCAAGTTGGGTTCGAACTCGAGTGACATTTTACCTCGTATTACTAAGCCTCAGCTTATCCGATAAGCCACGCTCGCCTCATTTTATACGATAGTTTTAACCAAGATGGCTGCAGATTAGGCAAAAACAGCATTGAAGTCAATGTAAATTAAAATACTGCGCTAGTAAAAAAACATTTTAAATAATTTTTATTTTTAAAGTGAAACTTTTATTATATCACTACGAATTTTTTGGTTCTTCTATCAGCTGTCGCTTTGTAACGAGGTGACGTAAAAAAGCCATGACGCTACAAGCCATGACGTCCACAATCCGTGACGACAAAATTAAGAAAGTTGAAATTACTATATATATAATGAATTATAAAAAAAAAAATTGTGAGATTTAATAATTCAATTTTTAAATTGATAAAATATAATTTTTAAAATAATTTAAAATATTCAAATCTTCAATCTATATATACTGTATATATATAATCCAGGGGGGCGAAGCCCTCTTGGAAGAATAAATAGGCGCCGCGCCGCTTTCGGCGGACGGCGCGGCTAATTACTAAATAAATATTACGCTCACAGTTATTAACATGCGTCTATTGATTTCCTATTTTCCAATTATTAAATTAAGATTAAAAACGCGATTTTAATAACCTTAATTGAATAATTTTTTGAAAATTTTCAGTTAAACGCCTACGATCCGAAAATGTTTCACTTGCATCGTGGTTTCATAAAAAACCACTAATAATGATTTTTTTTTTTATTTGCTCCGATTAAAGTACTCTTAATATGAGATTTAATTTAATCCAAAATTATATCCAGAGCTGCGCAAAATAATAGATTAATCGATTATTTCCTTAAAAAAAATAATCGATTATTGGAAAAAAGTAATCGATTATTTCGATTATTTTTGTGAAATCTGGGTGAAAAGATGGGGATGTGACTCGTATGCTATAAAAAAAAAGGTCAAATGATTTAATCACGAGAGGGAAAAAATTAAAATTTTACAAAAAAAATGGAAACTATTGGAAAGTATTTTTTTTTTTTACTAGTACTTTGTTCTCATTAACAAACATATTCATACATTTTCATTGTACAATAAATGACAGTGTGGCCAAACTTTTAAGTCTATAGAAAGTTGTGTGCTGTGCGACAGTCACACCAGATTTTTTCATAATCCAACACTCTTAATTATATAATCATAAATGGAATGCATTTATTCATTTAATAAGGCATTGTTGTTATTTTTTATTTTAAAGCCGAGGAAATGGAAGAGAAAAAAAAAGAGTAGAAATATAAATATTGATTGAAAAATAAATCTGACATTTTGAAACAATGCGATCAAACAGAAAAGGGAGATTTTGTTGACATAAGTGGAGGGGGGTTTGTTTTGACGTCGCCACTTGACGACGATTTCTTTGTTCTTGGGAAAATGGAAGCCTCTCTCTAATGGACCCATCATAAAATGCAACAACAACAACAACAAATATAATTTGTTAAATCAAGCACATTTGATGTGTATTTAAAAATTATACCCTTTTATTCATATATCAAGAATATTTTCAGTTTTTCAGCTATCTGTATTAAATTATGAAAATTTACCAAAAATCTGGTGTGATGCAAAGCACACAACTTTCTCTTACCCTTCGACAAGAGAAAGTTATTTACTGTCCTGGTCCCACCAGATTTTATGTGTCGAGATATACTATTTAGTAAATATATAATGTAGGATGTATTCGCCAATAGAATAAATAATATATTTCATATATAAAACTCTGTTGTATTTTATTTTAATCCTTCTATATATATAGTATTTAATCGCCCTTAGGACATAAGTTCCAAACTTGACTACGCGATTCACAGATGGCGCTGAGCTACGAATGCTTCCACATCAATAAAATGTACTTCAAACAAATTTCACTGATATACTAATATAATAAATACGTCATACAAATGGGGTTTATAACGTCGAATTAAGGGAACATTCTTCAAAAAGGTTAAAATTCTAATTAACTTTGAAGTTGAAAGAAAAATCTTTTAAAGCTTTTAAAAATTAATAAATACATCCACAGAAAGGCAGACGTTAAATAAAATCTCTTTAAAATTAAGTGGAAGAGGAAGAAGAAGTTTTAAATAACACAAAGTGGAAAGTAAAAAAAAAAAAAAAAAAAAAAAAAAAAAAAAGATGGAAGGATAAAATGTTTCTTTTCTACTGTGAAGTGAGAAAACATTGAGGTCAAGTAAAAAAAAGAGAGAGTGGGATTTGATTACATGGGGATGGAAGAAGAAAAAGTCCCTGAAGAGGGAGAAGAAAGAAGTTGATGGATGATTATGAAGCGATGGATTAAAAGGTCGTCTTTTAATATTAAAAACGAAAACCTTTAATATGATTTTTATTAAATTTTTATAAGAAATATTCAAATAATTTCTTAATCACGAAGACTAACATTAAAAGAGGAATTTTCTTTTTTGAGGAGAAAATTTTCTACAAATTTGAAAAGAAAAATTTTTTTTTAGTTAAAAGGGTTTAAGTGATTAATTTTACTCTAAACGAAATTTAAAAGAAATACTGTAATTTCCGACGAACTCTATAAGAATTAGAAAAAAATGGGAAGGCTCATTGCTAAACGGATAATCTGCGGATTACTAATCCAGTAAGATTATAGAGAAAATACACCAGCAGTTGCTTTCCACATTAAAATACTTTAAAATAAAAAATCTGGTGTGACTGGCGCACAGCACACAACTTTCTCTTACCTTCGGTAATCGAAAATTGTGTTCTGTGCTTGTCACACCAGATTTTTTGTGTCGACATGTATTTAGTTTCCGACCATAGGGTACGATTGAATTCAAGATGTAAAATTTATAAGTATGGGAAAATATTTATATTTTGTTTCCATGGCAACCATTTCTCCTATCTTTTCTATGTAGTAAAGGAAGGGAGTAAAGTGGTCTTCAGAAGATTTCAATCACAAAATGAGAATATACATTTTATAGAGAATCTAAAAAATAATTGATTTTTGAATTTTAAAAAAAATCGTTGGAGCAAATTTTGAGAAAATCGAAAAAAACTGAAAAAGTGCATCAGTAAAGTACTAGTACTCTTTGGCCGATTTTGTTCAAAAGCTTCGTTTCACGTCCCATGGGGGTGCCTAACTTAAATATAAAATTTCAACTTCGTAGCTCTTTTTGTTCTTGAGATATTTTGTTCACGGACACACACACACACACACACACACACACACACACACACAGACAGACCATGTCGCGAAAACCACTTTTTTGGATTCAGGGGACCTCAAAACGTGTATATCCATCAAAATCTCGACATCGAATTTTTGTCATGAAACCAATACTTTCTCTCTCTATATATATTAACATATATATAGAGGTAAGAGAAAGTAAAAATTAAATAAATTAAAAAAATTAAAATAATTTATTTAGCAAATATTTCGGATTTCCTACGCAAACCATCCCCAGTACATCAACTGGAACATTAAAAGACAGCTACATATACGTACATACTATATACTATACATACATAGTATAAATACATACAATATAAATATATGTATATACTATATACATACTATACAGCTGATAGACCAAATTTTACCAAATTATATAATTGAGTTATCTTGTCAAATTGTAAATTCTCTATTTCCAGCTGGCCTGAGGATGTCCTTTGGGCGAGAGCAATCGCCAAAAGAATAAATTAAAGATATTTTCCTGCACTCTTTTGATTTATTCACTATTCATCATTCAACCCAACAGAAAAATGGAGTATTACATCAAGCATAAATTATTTTAATGTGGAAAGCAACCGCTTCTGTGTTTTCTCCATAACCTTAACGATTTATCCCAGCATTACTAATCTAGTGTTGGTACACAACTTTGTTTTTACTTTCTCTTACCCTATATATGAAATATATAGAGAGAGAAAGTATTGCGATCATGTCAAAAATTCGATGTCGAGATTTTGATGGATATACATGTTTTGAGGTCCCCTGAGTCCAAAAAAGTGGGTCCCGCAAATTGGTCTGTGTGTGTATGTTATGTGTGTGGGGAACCATTTTTTTAGCATGAAGGAATTGAGCTACCGGATTGAAATTTTATATTTAACTTAGGTACCTTTGAAGAATCTCAAAATAAGCTTTTGAACAAAATCGGCCAAAAAGTACTAGTACTTTACTGATGTACTTTTTCAGTTTTTTTCGATTTTCTCAAAATTCCCTCCAAGGATTTTTTTTAAAATTCATAAATGAACTATTTTTTAGATGCTCTTTAAAATGTATATTCTCATTTTGCCGTTGAAATCTTCTGAAGACCACTTTACTCTTGTTCTTCATAGGAAAGATAGAACTGGTTGCCATGGTAACGGAATTTAAATCTTTTCTTTTTATTAGATTAAAAATCAATTATTATTTAAATTCCCATTTATTTTTTTTTATTTCTGTTTTAATTGTTTCCAAGAAAACATATATATATATCTCTCCCACTTGCAAACATTATCGTCTCTCTCTACTCTTTTTAAATTCCCTTTCCACCTTATCTTCGCATAGAAACAATGTTAATTTCCTATAGGGATTTGTATGTTAATTTCGATTCAAAAGGGGGTCCCCTTTGGAACTTTTTAGGCATTTAAAATTTTTTTTTCCAATTCTTATGAAATTTTGTATTTATTTACGAATCTATATTGTGTATAAAATGTCCAAATATGAGATTAAAATTTTGAAAAATAACCATAGTTTATTTGAAGCAGTCAACATTTAAAATGCAAGTTTGAAACTAAGGTGCTATCGGAAACTAAATATATCTCGACACAAAAAATCTGGTGTGACCAGCACGGTGCACAACTTTCTCTTACCGAAGGGTAAGAGAAAGTTGTGTGCTGTGCGCCAGTCACACCAGATTTTTTTATTAGTCTTTTCGGCATCGGAGGCCTTTTAACGATACACCATTATTTAGAAAAAAATATATATTAGGGGTCCAGGCATGGGCGTACCCAGCGAGGGGCAGGGGGCAGCTGCCCCCCCCCCTAGAAGCAACAAAAAAAAAATTAGATGTTTATAAAGTGATGAAACGAAACAAAATTGGTGGTTGGCGACGGGGAATGATTCTTTTTGTTAGGACTCGAGGGTTTTTAGGCCTTTAATTCGAAGGCTTTACCCCTCTATATAAAAAATAGCTATGTCACAATCTGGACGACTATGATCTGCCCCCCCTGGACGACCATGATCTGACCAGCCCCCCCTAGATTTGATCCTGGGTACGCCCATGGGTCCAGGCATTTTTATTTATACTATTTGGTATACAAATGATTTAAATAAATTCATCTGACTGCCTGGGATTCGAACCCGTCTACAACTTTAGTCGTCTCGGTCACAGGGATGGGGGCCCCATCCATATATATATGTATCTATTTCGTATAAAATGAAAACAATCATTTGAACTGATTTTGAGAAATTTCATGTTCTTATATATTTGAATTTTTTTTTTTTCTTTTTTTTTTTTTTATTTACGGGATAGCCTTAGGCCATTTCCCACTTTTTTGTACATAAATTAATACAAAAAACATTTTACAAATAACATATAAGAAAATACAGAATATAAAAATACATGTATATGAAGTTAGAGAGAATACAAACAACATAGTAGAAAATAGAAGTTATAAAATTATCTGTAAATACATATGAATATAAACTAAGTAAAAACAATATGCTAAAGAATACAGATTATGAATATATATACCTATCAAATTAGAGGAGTTAGTAATAAATATTAAAGTGTATATACGTATGAATATAAAGAATTACAATAATATACGTATAAATAGTAAATAGTTCACAATTAAAAGTTTATCAAATTGTTATTTGATTGTGAATGATATTTGAATTTATAGGCTAACTGTAAGTATTAATCTATTCTCTACAAACAGACGTTAAAATTTAAAATCAACAAATGTCTGTTAAAAAGTAATGTAAAAACAATCACCGTCAAAAAATGCTATTCTCTAAATAAAGATTTAACAGTGACGTTTTATTTCAAAGCTATCATAGCCTTACTTTTTAGGTTAAGGACGCCATTTTTATTTTAAACACGACGTTAAGATATTAAAGGCACCCCCTAGGCATGGCATTAAATTTTAACACTATTTACAAAATTTTCTTTCTTCCTTACTACAAGATCTACTCATATACACCTCACTCTAATATTTACAAAATGTTAACGCTTTGGCTTTAAATTTTTGTTTACAGAATAGCTATTTGAGGCAAGGAAGTGATTTTGAAAAGCATTTTTTAACGCTGATTGTTTTTATATTACTTTTTAACACCTTTAAATTTTAACGTCTGTTTTTAGAGAATAGACCTGAATATCTGCTTTTTTTTAAAGCTTGTATTTATATCTTTGTGTGTGATATAATAAAATTATTAAACAAAGTTGAAACACAAAAATGTCTCCCTCAAAGTTCTCTTTCATGTTTTCTAATTCTAATTAAAAATTAACAATAATCTCATTCTCTCAAACGAGAGAAACGTTTATCTAAAATAGAGCAAAGAATAGAATAACAAGACTAGCACGTTTATAGGTTAGGATAAATAGAAAGAGGATTAAAGAGAGAGAGGACATTTCAAAAGGCCGTTTGATGTTACATTATCAAAGAAGTTGTTTTTTTTTATATATTCATTGTAAAATGCAAATTGACTAATTAATATTAAAATTTTTTTTTATTAATTGTGGGATTTAATTAGAAAGCGTTAATATTAAATTATTTTTTCAAATTTCACACTTGAATCAATATTTTTGTATCAAAGGAATCTAGAAGTCATATAAGTATCTATTATATATTTCTTCTTTGATTTAATGTTAATTTATTTGGCAAATTTTGAATTAAAATAAATATGTATCTTTTATTTTCTAGGGCCGCTGGGTGGGCGCGGCGAGGCTCGCAGGCATCCTCGGCAGAAATAAACGATCTCCTCAACATATCATCGAAGGTAAAGAAATATTATTATTTATTATAATGATTTTTTTGCACCAGCACTGCAGGCTTTTTGTGCCTTATACATAGTTAATTTAACAATGTTCCAATAATAATAATAAAAAATAAGTTAAAGGGCTTCATTCTTCTTTTTCCTTCCATAATTTTTATTTTCTTCCTTTCTTCATTCTTAAAGTAAAGAAATAGAACTAATTGGTAGAACTACACTTCTTGGTTTTGTATTAAGTTATGTTGTTTAAATTTCTCTATTTTTTCAAGATATATTATATATTTTCATTTTTAATTGAACAAATTTTTATCAGAATTTTTTTTATTTGAGATTAGATATAGGTGAAGCTAACAGATATCAGCTCAAAAAATGAGAGATGAGTTGAAACTTGAGATGACGTTATTAATTGATATTGTTAACCCATCACATCTCAATTATACTTAATTGCAACTGACCCATTTTTTTAATGAATCCCTTTAAAAAAGGAGAGTTATTTTTGTTTTAGAAATGCTAAAAATAAACTTAGCATGTTGAATGATTTAGAGTAGGCTCTTTTTTTTTAGAAAATAGATCATTATCTATGACACGAACATGCACACCGACTCTTAACGTCATATTTTATTAATCTAAAGGATGGCTAATAATTAGTTTATAGAAGATATTTCAAAAAAAGGTGATATCTTCTCTAGGTTATATTCTCATCAAAGAGGTTTATGAGAATAAATTAGTCTTCCATTTAAATGATTGTTATGAAATTTGTTCCATTGTTGAAGATTAAATTCCAGGGGGCAAAGAATAATTTTATTTCGGACTATCGGAGATCCCGTTCTGTGGACTTCTTTTGAGGTTATCAATATGGCGGCATCACGAGGTTCATAATATTAGATCCAGGGGGTGCTTAGGAATATTGCAAGTTTTATAGTATTAGCCTATAGCCTATAGCCGATTAATTTCAAATTTTAACGACTTCTTAATTTATTCCAGGACTATAAATTTATCAAGTTTCATTCACCTCCGATGAGTAGTCGTAGAGATTTAAGCTAAAGTTTAGCTTTGTCTTTTATATATATTTATAATTTTATATATGCATGATACATCTCATAGATTATCTTTACTAAATTATATTCTTTGTATTTGTCTCTTTCTCGTTTATTGTGGTTTCTTTAAAATAAATTGTTGGGGTCTCGCTGGTGTAGCAGGCAAGGGTGTCGGCAAAGAAGGTCCCTGTTCAAATCCTCGGCGTGCGGGATTTTTTCATTAAATAAAAATATTTATTTAATGTAGACACTGGATTGTAATGGATCTCACCACAATAGCCTCCAGGTAACTCTACGAGGAGAGGAAGTTGCTGTGACATACCGTCCTGTTGAAGGGACGTAAAAAAGCTTCCCTCTCAGTAATGCATTCTTCGAAAGGAGTAGGCTACTCGCCGGCGCTGAGAGAGTCCCTCCTCAAACTAGGACATCCACCATAGCATAGAAGAGGTTGAATATAAAGAAACGGGTGGAACCAGAAATAAGGAATTAGTTCACTAGCTAGAAATGAAGGCAGGAGGAGGAGTTAGAAATAGGAAAATAACGTAACTTCACGGAGTGGCGGTAGATGGCTACGGCCAGTTGGTTTTGAGGGGTGTGCCTTCCAGCGCTTAAGCACTTCGGGTAAATAAAAGGAGATCCCGATAGGAATTTCAAATAAAAAAAGAAAGAAATTGTCTTTCTTCTTGTAAGGTTTAAGATTATTTTTTTTATTTTTTATTAAAATCTACGTGGGAGGATGAAATTATTCCAATTTCTTTTTCCTAAAATTTCATATAATCAGTGTATATAAAAAAAAAGAAAATATTTTTGTTGTTTCTTTGCTGTTGACTTTGACGACTTATTTCGTTGTTCATGTAATCAGTTAAGAAGACGAGAGAGAGAGAGATGTTATATAAACACAAAAAGTCTGAATTTGACTGCTTGAGATGCCTAAATGATTAAAAAACAAGCAAATTTTTATAAAAACTTTGTTTAGTAAAATATTAAATAATTCAATTCCCCCCCTTTCTTTTTGGAATAAAATAAAAAAAAAAAATTTATACAACTTTTCGGTTGTGATTTCTTCAGATATTTGGTGGGTTATGCATTGTTCAAATACATTTTTCTTGTATGATTGACTAAATAAATGAATTTATAAAAGAAAAATACATTTTAGAGTTGTAAATGAATGATAAAATTTATTTATAATAGAGGAGATAAATATTTGTTGACTGTCCAAACAGTTAGTGGGCATGTTCTTTTTCTTAATACCGAAATAATCAATTAATCTTTCGGTTTTAATTTTTATCCATCCAGTTCTTAAAGGCGGTCACCCACGTAACTGCAAACTTGACAAGCATGCATGTGAAATCTTTTTGTACAAGCAAACTGTAGGAGATTTTTCGCAAGCATTTTAATTGTGCAAGCCGCTTGATGCTAGATTGAATTTTGCTGATGCACAAGCATATTTGCTTAATTCATTTAAAATTTCAATTTAAATATTAATATTTATTCTGTCTCTTTTTAAAGCAAGTGAGTATTTCTTGTTATCTTCGAATAAATAACCTTCCGAATTTGACATTTTTAGGTTAATTTTTGGTATAAGCTGTTTCTTGCACTTGCATGCTTGTGCCAAAGGAAATTTGTCCATGCTGGTACAAAAAGATTGCACAAGCATACTTGTCAAGTTTGCAGACGACTTAATAATAAATGATTTTGTTTTTTTGGCAGATTGTATGACAGTATCCTCAGAAGCAGGACAATTCTTTTATAAATCCAAGGGTCAAGCTGACGAGTTGTGTGCTTTGTACCTTTTGGCTCCATCTGACAAACAGATCTTTCTACACATCGATTATATGAACATCCCCTGCGAACAGGAAGGATTTCTTGTGGTGAGCAGCTTACATTATTCTTAAATTAAATATATGTTTAGATCGAGACTAATCAGACTTTTCATAAATCAAACTATTTTTTAGAAAAATTATCGTTAACACGTATATAAAAATTCCCTCATCCTAAATAGAAAACAGTACAATTCTATTGTCTTCCTATTTTTTTATTCATTTTCGTGAACACCCTGCACTAAATTTAATGTCTATTATTAAGCTGTGGCCCAGTAAGAAACACTATTTTTGTTCGAGGAGATGATAATAAAATAGAAAGAAAATTTCAACCATTTAGAATAATACAAACACTCGTTTTATTTTTCTCTCTTTTTCTAGACTATAGATTACTTTGCTCTCTGAATTTTACGTCATTAATAATCAAAATGTTTTTGAATAATTAAATTTTATTGATTCACACTTAAAAAAAGAATTTCTATAAAAATCTATTTTATATATTCATTATCTTGAAATGTTAATTTCAATTTCCTAGTGAAATTTTTTGTTTGTTACAGACAATCGATGGCTGGGAGTTGAATGGTGAATTATACCCCGGTGAATGGGATCATGCTAAAACTCGAGAGGCAAGATTCCGTCATTTCTGTGGTGGAAAACCGTCAAGTGACACAGGTGTTGTGTTAGCTTCGCAAAATGCGGCTCTCATCATGTACAGGGTGCCACCGATACCTGGCACTGGCTTTTCTATTACTGTGCGCCATATCAGAAATCATACACGTAAGCTCTAATCTCTTTATTTCATATGTGTAATCGAGATATATTTAGTTTTCCATGGCATCTTCATCACCATTCCTTCTATCTTTACTATAAAACGTTTTTGCTCTGGTGTGCGTTCAGCCTATATGATCTTAGAGGACGAAAAAGGCATTAAACAAAAAAAAAAAAAATTATATTTCAATTAAAACCTCATCCCAGAGACGTTTCTTTGTACAAAAGACTTTTCTTCGTACAAAATAAACTTTCTCAATTTGTCATTTAATGAGTTTAATGAAATATTTATAACCTATTAATAACAATTTTTTTTTTTTGAGGTTATGATTAAATTTCTGACAACATATTAACAAAAAAAAAAAAAAAAAGAAAATCAACAGAAAGAGAGAGAGAGAGAGAGAATTAATTAAATTGTATCAAATATATAAATATTTACAAAAAACAAACATGATGTCTGTCGTTAATTAAAAGAATTTCGAAAATTTTTTTTTTTGAATGAAAATAAATTTCAGTGGAATTAATTTTATTTTTTTTTTTTTTTTAAATTGATTTTTCAAGTAACAAATTATTTAATTTCGAAATTAAATCTAATTATTTCCTATTAAAACAATTATATTCATTTCATTCTAATTAAAATTAATTTTAAAAATTGAAACAAATTTAAATAGTATTAAATCAAACTATATTTTTTCAATTTTATTATTCTTACGTTTTATATACGGAGACAATAGGGCCGCAGATGCCGAAAAAGATTTTAAACAAATTAAAAATAAAAAAATTACCACAACTTTCTCTCCTTCGGTAATCAATACTTCCCCCGATTTTTTCCATTATTTAGTTTCCGACATAACAATTGAATTCAAATGTAAAATTTAAAGTATGGGAAAATATTTATATTTTGATACCATATCCATTTCTCCTATCTTTTCTATGGAGACAAGAGAAAGTGGTCTTCAGAAGATTTCAATCACAAAATGAGAATATACATTTTATAGAGAATCTAAAAAATAATTGATTTTTGAATTTAAAAAAAAATCGTTGGACAAATTTTGAGAAAATCGAAAAAACTGAAAAGGAATCAGAAAGCTAGTACTTTTTTCGATTTTGTTCAAAAGCTTCGTGTCACTCCCATGGGGTCCTAACTTAAATATAAAATTTCAACCTCCTAGCTCTTTTCGTTCTTGAGATATTTTGTTCACAGACAACAGACACCCCCCCCCCCCCCCCCCACACACACACACACACACACAGACAGACCATGTCCGAAACCACTTTTGATTCAGGGGACCCAAAACAAGATCCATCAAAATCTCACATCGAATTTTTACATGAACCAATACTTTCTCTCTATATATATATTACATATACATAGAAGAAAAAAAAGAAGTGAGATTTATTTAAAAAAAAAGAAAAAAAAAACTAAGATAAATACAGGAACATTTTGCAACATCGATGGTCATTTTATTTATTTATTAAATAACCATCTTATTTAATTCAGTATTAAATTAAATTTTTTTCCTACATATTTTAATTCAATTAACAAAAAAAAAAAGTAATTTTATTAAAGCCTTCCTACATAGATATTATATCATGACATTATTTAAATGAAAGGAAAATCTCTCTCCCTCTCAATTTTAATTAATTATTTTATTATATTTGTTGAAAAGAATAATATAATTAAACAAGAGCGACGTTTCGGTGTATCCTCAGTTTGTGAATCTTGGAAGTTCTTCAGATAACAACGATTTAAAAAAAAATATAGCCCTACATATAAACAAAAATTTGAAGAAAATTTCTGGCGCTCATTGATAGCTTAAGGAATTGACTCTATCCTCGGAATCCCATCTAACGCTTTTATTTTAAGTCATAAATATTCAACAATTTTAACAAGAACAATTAAATTAGGCCTAAATTAAATGATTTCTCTCTCTTTAGTTCAATTTAAATAAAAGCATTTTTTTTTTAAAGTTTTTTTATTATATTTTTATTTAAACTTTTTAGTCTTTTTACTTTTTTACTAATGATACAGTATTAAAAAAGAAAGGGAGGAAACGTGAAGCTTCAAATAAAGTACCACATTAGTTTGACTTATTTTGGTCCAATAAAAAATTATTGTCACCAAAAATGACCCTTAAATATCAAATTTCACAACTCAAGTCCATCGGGAAGTCTTTTGAAAATAGATTAATTCGCGTAAGGTTTCAAATAAAGTACCACATTAGTTTGGCCTCTTTTGATAAAAATGGTCATACAATTTTAGTCATCAAAAATGACCCTTAAATATAAAATTTCACATCTCTAGCTCATCGGGAAGGGTCTTAACCAAAGACTAAAAGTTTGTGACCTTTAAAATAAAAGCATTTAAATGCTAATTAATAAAGCAAATTAAGAATTAATTAGAAAAAAACTGTCCTCCAATAAATTGAAATAAGTAGAGACGAGAGTCTAAATGGCCTCCGATGCCGCAAGAAAAAAAAATAGAAAAAGTTAGCCATTTATATGGATAGGGATTTAATAAATAATTTATATCCCATCATAGGTATCTACCTTAATTTGCATCTCTCTCAAGATATGAGACATTAATATTTAATTACATATAAGAGAGAGATATGCTTTGATCTAAATTTGTAATCAATTATATCTATATATTTTCTCTATATTCAAGAGAAAATTCTTATCCTTGAAAATTTATTAATTAAATTTTAATTTTCTTCTCTCTTTATTAAATTTTACAAATTAAAAGTTATAGAACTAATCCATATAAATAAAAAATTAAAATTTATAGGCCTATATGATTAAAAATAATTTTGAGATGTAATTTGAATTTTTCCTTTAAAACACATTAACTCGGAAACTACTGTCCATAAGTTTTTTTTTTACTTTCACTTATCTATATATCAAAAAGAATATACGCATTTCGAATGCATATGAAACTTCACACACATATTTACGAACCTCTCAAGTTCAGATTACATGTTCAATATGTCCTCCATAAGCGATACGAACAATATCACATCGATACTCAAATTCCTCCCATACTCGGGCAAGCATGTCCTTCGTCACTGATGTTATGGCAGTACGGATCCGGTTCTGAAGGAGTGGTGGTACAAAAACGTCTTTAACGAAACCCTACAGGAAGAAGTCACAGGATGTCAGATCCGAAGACAGTGGAGCCCAGCTGAGACATTCTAAGTCGCCAGCTCCTTGACGATCAATCCAACTATTCGGTAGAGTTTCATTCAGATATTCACACACTTGGGGCGACTCCAATTAGGGGTCTTGTTGAAAAATTAAATTGTCTTCTGCTTGTCCGAGTATGGGAAGAATTTGAGTATCGATGTGATATTGTTCGTATCGCTGATGGAGGGCATAATGAACATCTGTAATCTGAACTTGAGAGGTTCGTAAATATGTTTGTAAAATTTCATATTAGCATGTTTCAAAGTTTAAAAATATATGCATTCTAAATACGTAAGTTATATTCTTTTTGAAACAGCCTGTATATATGTAATAAATAGTGAGAAAGTTTTGCGATCGTCAAATATTGTAGTATTGCGTCAAAAATTCGATGTAGAGATTTTGATGGAAATACATATTTTGAGGTCCCCCAAAAAAGTGGGCTCCACAAATAGGTTCTGTGGATGTGTATAACGATTTTAAGCATATTTATGTTAGGTACTCTCCCAGACAGTTAAAATAAGCTTTTAAGCAAAATCGGCCAAAAATACTAGTAGGCCCCAGTTTCAGTTTTTTTCGATTTTCTCAAAATTGACTCTAAAGATTTTGATTAAAATTCATAAATCAATAAATGATTTTTAAAAAGTATATCATTATTCCGCTGTTCCTTCCATATATCCAATGTTAAATTCCCTTAGAGATTTGCATGTAAATTTCGATTTTTTTTTTTTCCCCCCCCCCCCCCCCCCCCCCCCCCCCCCCCCTCTCTCCCCCCCATCCCACCCCATATTAATTTAGAAAACATATGTTATTAATAAAAATAAAAATGGGGGGGAGGTTTTTTTTTATTATTTTTTTTTTTACAATTTGTTTAAAAAAAACTCGGGGGCCCCGGGGGGGCCCCCCCGCGGTGTGGGAGACGAGGGGGGAGCCCCCCCACCCCCACCCCATGCCCCGAGGGCTGTAAATTTCGATTCAAAAGGGGGTCCCCTTTGGAACTTTATGAAATTTTGTACTTATTTACGATTTTCTATTGTGTATAAAATATCCAAACATGATATTAAAATTTTGAAGAATAACCATAGTTAATTTCAAGCAGTCAACATTTCATTTAAAAGACAATAACATAGCCATTTGATATTATATAAAAAGAATTTTGTTTGTTGTTACAGCCTGTCACATATTAATCGAAGGGGGTCCAGGCGATGGCACTTCAGAAGTTCATACATTGCGTAATTACGGAAAGCGAAACAACTGTAGTGCAACGGTAATGCAAGGCGCTCGAGTTGAAGTGCTTGCACTTGAAGTAGGGGTACCTAACCGTAGAGGTTACAGGGAAATCGAAACAGGAACTCTCCATAAGGTAAATGTCACCACCTTTTTTCTTTACTTTTCAGTTGAGTGATTTCAACTTAGAAGTAGCAGTAGGAGCAAAGAAGAAAGGATTTCTATCTAATTCCAGGCTTAATTTTATATTCCCTTCTTTGCTAGGGAATATAGAATAAGATTTTAATCCCTTTTAGAATCGCATTTACATGAGAATTAAATATTTAAAACTCAGAGGGCGTTTTAATAAAAATGATAATTTCTCAATCAGATTAATTCAACTGAAACAAATAGCTTTCTAGATATAAATATTTGTATTAGAAATTTTGATTTTCCCATTGGAAAGCATTGGATTCTATCTCTATGAAAAATTAAAGCCAATTAATTAAGATTGTTCGGATAGTATAATAAATGAATGATTTTTGAACAAGTATTTCTTTACATAATATAGATCTGTCAATATTTGCATTTAACAGCTGATTATGTTGATCTTGTATAGTGTTCAGTTATATTTTATTTATAATATTACAATGAGTAATGCAAATCATTTTAGACACAATAGGCGATTTGCGAGAAAAAATATAGGAAATTGGAAAAAAATGTAACTGACAGCCTGAAACGAGTTTTATTTTATAGGACGTTGCCAAACTGAGTCAAGTGACTTCCTTATTTTTAAATATGGCCATTTTCGGGAATTTTTTGACTTTCTTATTAAAATATCTTTAAAAGTCCACGTATTCCGTATTCTACGGAAGTTAATTGATAAAATGTTTTTTTTTTTTTAATATTTATCAGGAGTGGCTAACAGTGACTTATTTTGAATTACCTCATCAAGCTTTAATCACATTATTCATGAGTTTAATTAATTTTTTGATTGTTTCTGAGATCACTTCCCACTCCTCTTTCAACGCTATCTCGAACTCCTCAAGTCTAGAAGCTGTTTAAGTTCGGTTGCCGACCCCTTCTTTTAAGGGAGCACCACAAATGTTCAAGTCTAGGCTTAGTGCTGCCAGTTCATGATTTTTTAAATCAGTTATTTCTTATTTGAAAAAAGACCTGATCACCCTCGAGTATATATCTCGACACAAAAAAATTGAAAGCGTTATGTATACTGCCAATGATTTTTTTTATTAACTTAAATGAAAAAATAAATAACTAGCTGCGCAGCCAACCTTTTTTACTAACTACATTTCTATGAATGAGAAAAAATATTTTTTTTTTTAGTGCGAGAAGCGCGGTTTTTCGGATTTCGTTGAAGTGGGTGGATCGATTGGCGTAGACACAAGTCGACTTATCGCTGCTGACTCCATCTGTGGGCTCGAATCAGAACAAGGTGAATAAGGGTGTCTTTTTACAATAAAAAAAAAATATTTATTCCTCTATTAACGTTTTGACATGGTGTTTCTTTGGCTCATTTAACAGAAGAGAAAGGATTTTAATTTTATTTAAGATCTTTTTTTGGCATCGGAGGCTAGAAAACCCCGTTTCTACTTATTTTAATTGATTGGTAGCCAATATAAATGAAATAAAATTTTTGTCGCATGAGACAGGATGCGAATCCCCGACCTCTAACACAAGAAGCAAAAAGGTCCCAATCGGGACCGAAACATCAGCAGGGAGAGGGGGTGAGAAAGAGGCAAAAAACAAATGAAATTTTATTACCATCTCTCCCTCTTTTGCCTATTTACATCTTGTAAAGTTTATAAACAAATTTAATTTTTTTTTTAAGAAGTCTTTTCAGCATCTTAGGCCTTATAGACTTTAACGATACTCATATTTAAATACGATATATTGGATACCAATCAATTGAAATAAAAAGGGACACCCCGTCCCTAAATGGCCTCCGATACCGAAAAAGACATTAAATAAATAAATCAAAAAAATAAGGTATATTAGGGGATCCAGGCACATTTATTTAAACCATTTGGAATTCAAATGATTTAAATAATTCATGGGACTGCCTGAGTTCTGAACCTGCGCGCCTTGGCTTTAAGACTATCAATATTGATTGATTGTCAACACCTCTAGCCTCTCGGATACGGGGGAAGGAGTGAGGGAGGAAGACCCGGAGTTATTTATTAATTGTTGTTTAAATTAAATTGTTGTTTATAGGTCAGACCATAGAGTATGTGAATTGTCCAATGACGGCGGTACGTCTCGTCTCTAGCGGACTTTTTGACAACTCTGTGACAATTGCAGTGAGAAAATTGGATGAAATGGACGCTCAGGAGCCGCCCACTGTCTCCTGCTTCTAAATAGAGAGGTATCACTTTATTTAAAATGAATTATTTATGAAATGGAAGAAGTCAACACATTCTCGCTCCTCATTTAAGACTTTATCATTCAAAAGATAAAATTTGAAAATAAAAATAAAAATTTATTTTTTTAATATAAGAATGTGGTATATGGGCAGCCAAGATGAAATCTTGTTCGTTTCACATGCCATGGTAAAAAGGGCACGCTATCTTGATCAAAAGGTTTAAGTTGTGCTAGCGTGCTCCTAGCGGCAAAAAAATAAAACGAATGCAGGGCAAAATGTGTAAATTATACTGGAATGGCAAGCAAAACGAACAGACCTATATAATATTTTTTACAAGATACATACAAAAATTGTCGTACAAACATACAAAAATGTCAATTTTGTATGTACGTACTGTACCATCTATTGCAATATTATTGAGTCGAAAGCCCGGTAGTTAGGCAGCCCAAATGGCACACACACACTAAAACTTTCTTGTCTGTGTGAGAAATACCTTTTTCAAAGCAGACAATAGTCTGAACCCCCCCCCCCGACCCTTTTTAACAAATAAGATTAAAAAGAGTCGTTCGGCCTAATGACATTTTTGTATGTTTGTACCATCTATTGCAATAGTATTGAGAATAAAGCCCGGCAGTTAGGCAGCCCAAATGGTACACGTTCACTAATATATTAAAAAGATTAAAAATTTTAAAATTTATGGTAATAAAGGCCGATCGCCCTAATGTCTGCTTTGAAAAAGATATTTCTTAGACAGACCAGCTGCCATTTGGGCTGCCTAACTTCCGGGCTTTATTCTCAATACTATTGCAATAGATGGTACGTCAATTTTTGTATTAATCTTGTGAAAAAAGTATTTCTCACACAGCCAAGAAAGCTTTTGTATGCGTGTGCCATTTAGGCTGCCTAACTACCGGGCTTTAGTCTCAATACTCTTGCAATAGATGGTATCTTGACTATTACTCTAATTAATTTTTTTTTTTAATTAGTATGTTATCACCCCACACTTTTATTTATCTACATTATTTGTTTGTTTGTTTTTTCAGTTAATTCCACAAAGAAATGTATCCATCCTCCTCTGTCAACATCATCAAAGCAAGACAACAGCTCTGATTTCGCTTTAAGCCCATCGGTGTTAAAAAAAAACCTGTTGTTGTTGTAGTTTATTTATTTATTTGTTCCTTTTAATTTATTTATTCGTTTGTGACGTTTAATTTATTTTTATCTATATACGTATATAAAAATTCTTTAATAATATAAAATACTCAAGTAATCTGTCATGTTTAACTTGTGTTTCAATAAATAAATGTAAATGTAAAGAAAGAAAAAAAAATAACTAACATTCAAACAAAAAAGTATTATTATTAGATAAGATGTAACTGTAATTAAATAAATTCACTCTGTGTGTGTGCCAAAGTTATTTCAATTCTCCTATCTGATTCAATAATTAAAGGTAAACTCTAATCTACACTAGATGATATGTTTCAAATAAAATAATACGCTCCACAAATTCGTGGATATCAAATGGCAAATTCGTACGTTCCCATATGAGTACCAGAGCTTCTTAAACTTTTTAAAGTCGCGGCCCCCTTGGAACCCAAGACAATATCTCAGGGCCCTCCTATTTTTACTTTCTCTTGTTAATATACAGTATATAGCGAGAAAGTATTGGTTTAATGTCAACAATTTTGATGGATATACACGTTTTGAGATCTCCTGAGTCAAAAAATTTTTACATGCTCTTTAAAATTTATATTCTCATTTTGACCTTGAAGTGTTTTGAAGCACACTTTAGAGACACTTCGCGATCCCCCTTCCGGGTAATCCATGACCCCCCAGGGGGCCGCGGCCCACTACTATAAGAAGCCCTATTCTAGACGACTAGCAGCCTTTGTTAATCAGGGTTAGAAAGACTTCTAATTATTTATTTTTTTTTATGTTTTTTCGGCATATTTAGACTTTAAATGATACTTATATTAATTAGGATTTATATTGGAGTCCAGGCGTTTTTATTTATACATTTTGGTATTCAAATGTTTTAAATAAATTAATCGGATGAAGAAGTAAATGGAGGGTTATATTCAACAAATTCTCTCTTGGCTTTTAGGTTATAAGATCTTTTTCAACATTAGAACCCCCAAAAATCTAAAAAATAAGCAAAAATGGAGGGGGGGGGGGGAGAGAAAAAAAAAAAAAAAAAAAAAAACATTAGCCAATGCATCTCTTTGTTTATTTTCATTCAATTAATTGGTAGGAAATGCAAACACCTGACACAAGAGACAAGAACTCTCTGCTACAGCCGAGGGTTTCTTTGTATAGTTGATCAAACTTCTTTTTGATTGTCAAAATTCATGTTGAGTAGTCTAATAATTAAATTCTCTGCTTGTTTGAAATGCATAGTTAATTTTTTTAATATATCATATGAAATTGGCTTCATCTTGTTCATACATTCAGCCTCTGAATCTTCTGATGAAGATAAGCGTGAATGTTTCTTTTAGGTTTTTTGATTTTTCTCAATACCAACAGTTTTCTTTTTCTCCTTCTGTTTATTTTTCCGGATTTCTTAAACCCCATCTTGCCCCTTAAAAGTTTCCCCGTGTTGCCTCGGCGACGCGTTTTTAAGTTATCAGGGTCACCATTGTGGAATGGGATTTCTTAATCAATCGTAATATATCCAAACAAAACCTAAAAAAAAACTTCACTTTTCACTGGAATATATAGTTGTAGTCATATATAAACGTAACTTAACATATTTGAGCATCAAACAGGAACGATGCAAATAAACTTTCCGACAAAAATAACAGCACTTTCGCTAAAAAATTCCTTGCAAAACAAACTATTCACTCAAAATGGGTGACAATTTCATAGCAACTTTTTATTTTCCACCGTTTGCCGCTTGATCGCAGCACCAATAGAGCCAGTAGCTATGGTACTCCATCTTACCTCGCTACCCCGTCTTGCCCCTGTTCCCCTATAGGTAAGAGAAAGTAAAAATAGTTTGAAGTCAGGCAAAAGATGTTGTCAGGTTAAAAGGCCACCGGCTGTGTAGGAGACAGAGCCAACACCAAATTTTTTTTTTACATTATTTTTAATTTTTATTGCGAGACCAATTTTTGTTTTTACACTATTTCCTTACAAAAATAAAACGATTAGTTTTACATCAGTAGAAATCATTATTTACCATTAATTGGTCTTGGGGATTTTTTTTTTTGTATTATGTTAATATTTTTTCTTTTTCCTAATTCTATTGCGATTGCTATCTCGTGGCGTTTATTTACCCTACAAGTTCTACAATCCCTCGCTAGATGTCCTCCCAATCTCTCTGGATAACTTCAAGAAATCAATTAAAGGGAGTGATTAAATTTAAAAATGGATATTTAATTAAAATTTAATTTTAGATTAATGAAAGGATCGTTACTGTATGCGTAATAAATTGATCCGCCGTTGGATACTGATTAACGTTTCGAACCAAGTTTGTTTGTCATCAGTTAAATAAAACATTCATTTTTTTAAACTCAAAACGTGATTTCCAACAATATTTCGACGTGGAATTTTTGAAACGATTGTAATTCTTTATCTCTCCATAGTTGTTGCCGGGTACATTTATAGATAAGAGAAAGTAAAATTTTTTTCTAAATTCCTGAAAATATTTTATTTGTATATAGAAAATAAATATTAAAAAAATATCTACCAATATTTTTTTTCTGTTCTGCAAGCACACCTCCGCTATTTATTTCATTTGATTGGTAGACAAATAAAAGGAACAAATAAGTTTAAATTAATTTTACTTAACACCGATGAGCTTATAGCGAAATCAGGCTCTCGGGCCTTGGCACGGGCGTACCCAGGATCAAATCTAGGGGGGGGGGGGGGCATGGTCAGATCATGGTCGTCCAGATTGTGACATAGCTATTTTTTATATAGAGGGGAAAAGCCTTCGAATTAAAGGCCTAAAAAACCTCGAGTCCTAACAAAAAAAATCATTCCCCGTCGCCATCCACCAATTTCGTTTCGTTTCATCACTTTATAAACATTTAATTTTTTTTTTTGCTTCTAGGGAGGGGCAGCTGCCCCCGCTGGGTACGCCCATGGGCCTTGGTGTAGGGGTTAGAGGGCTGGCCTTATGTACCAAGGGTCGCAGATTCGCATCCCGTCTCATGCGACAATTTATTTCAATTTAATTAGCTACCGATAAATTGAAAGAGTCTAAATGACCTTCGTAGCCGAAAAAACTTAAATTAAAAAAAAAGAAGCGAAATCAGAGCTGTTGTTTTGCTTTGATGATGTTAACAGAGATTGTTAAATGGGATTGTATTCCTTAGCAGAATATTTATTTATTTAGGTATTATTATTTATTTATTTGTTTATTATTTTTTTAAATGTAATTTATAGTCTTTATAGGCTGCTCAGGTCATTTAGACTATACAACATATAGGTCTATATGATCGATGACTTTCTATGGGCCTTCAACATCCTTCTCCATCTGGGCCTCCCATTTAGATGTTTAGCGCTGCTCGGCATTGGTTTTGACAATGATTTGGTAGCTGTTGTCTTTTCTTCTTGCCAGACCCGCAGGTTCTCCATGAATAAATGCAGATAAATAAAAATGAATTTAATTCGTAAAATATATTTTCACTTTCTCTTACCTACAGTATATATGTTAATATATAGAGAGAATGAGGCCTATTGGGTTCATGTCAGCAATTCGAGGTCGAGATTTTGATGGATATACACGATTTGAGGTCCCCTGAGTCCAAAAAAGTGGTTTTGCAACATGGTCTGTCTGTCTGTGTGTGTGTCTGTGAACAAAATATCTCAAGAACGAAAAGAGCTAGGAGGTTGAAATTTTTTATTTAAGTTTGGAACCTTCCTGGGACCTGAGGAAGCTTTTGAATCAAAATCGGCCAAAAAGTACTAGTACTTTACTGATGCACTTTTTCAGTTTTTTTTTCGATTTTCTAAAAATTCGTTACAACGATTTTGATTATAATTCAAAAATCGATTATTTTTTAGATGCTCTTTAAAATGTATATTCTCATTTTGCCCTTGAAATCTTATGAAGACCACTTTACTTCTTGTTCTTCATAGGAAAGATAGGAGAATGGTTGCCATGGTAACAAAATATAGAATATTTTAAAATGTTTATAGATTTTACTGATATATCCTGAATTCTAATATATCGGCGGAAACTAAATATATGTCTACAGAAAAAATCTGGTGCCACCAGTTACACCAGAGTTTTTTGAATTTTTTTTTGTAACATTAGTTATAAATGAAAAAAAGAATAGAGTAGTAAAAGACACTTTTGCTTGTCGTCAGTTGGTAATCTCGCTTGAATTCAAGAGCCTCCCTTAACATTTGAACACTTGCATTAAAATAAGAAATATCCTAATTTAGCAATAAACTTGCCCGCCGAAAGCAAGGAAGGAGGTCCAGGGGCGCAGTCAATATGGGAAGTTGGCATATAAATTAGAGAGGCCTCCTCCGAAAGCGGGCTTTCCGCCTAATATATTTAGGTCTATATATGGTATATATTACCTTTGTCAGTAAATTTCTCACACGAAACTTTTAAATAAAATCCAAAGAATACTAGTAGCTACTTTACTGGTAATTTTCGAGTTTTTTTTCTATTTTCTCTAAATCAGCTCTAATGATTTTTATAGAAATCATTTATTTTATTGATCCACTTTAAAACGTATAAATTCATTTTGCTCCCATAAAGTTTTTTACTCTTGAACTTAATAAAAAAGATTTTTTTTTTATTCTTAATATAAATAACTATACGTTTTTCTTTTGTTTTTTTTTTTAACACTGACACTTTTCTCATTCACACTCACACTCACTCACTCATTCTCCACTGTCTTTTCGGCAACTCAGGCCATATATGACTTTGACGATATCCGTTATTGATTAATATAAATATTGAGGGTCCAGGCATTCTTATTTAAGCCATTTGGATACCAATTGGCTTAAATAAAATCATCGGACTGCCAAGGGGTCCGAACCTGTTAGAGCGAATTTTTAGAAAATCGAAAAAAAGTTAAAAATTACATCAGTAAAGTACTAGTACTCTTTGGCGAATTTCAATTAAAAGCTTATTTTCACGCTCCGGGGAGGGGGGGGGTGTATGTGTGTGTAACTTAAATATAAAATTTTAGCCTAATGGCTCAATTTCTTCATGCTTAAAATTGAAGACAGATACACAGACAGAAAAACACACAGACAGACAGACCATGTCGCGAAAACCACTTTTTTTGATTCACGGGACCTCAAAACGTGTATATCCATCAAAATATCGACATCGAATCTTTTCTCTTTCTATATATTAACACGTATAGAGGTAAGAGAAAGTAAAAAAAAATTGCAAGTTAAAAACGTGAAAAGACATTTTCCACTTATTTAAAATTCATATCAATAGATATACCAGTACTGGATATTTATTTTTAAACTTTATTAATATATATTGTTTAAAGGAAAAGCAAAACGCCATTTAAATCTCCCCCCCCCTCCCTCCTCGGGGCTCATATGAAAATTTTTAATGATTTTCTAATTAGGTGAAATTAAGAAGAGGAAGAGACGACGAGGAAAGGGTAGAGAGAGAGTGAGTGAGAGAGAATGAGAGAGGTCGCGATGCAGCCCGGCGGTTGCTTAGCAACCACAAGATAACTCTCGCTGCTCCGGCCGGCGGGCGCTGTTTCCAGGGCCACTTGTGGCACCTGGAGAGAGAGAAAGTGAGAGACACGCGACTGACATCTATTTCCCTTTCACTCAAATTTATAGATAGGTTGCCTACAGTATATCAGGCTCGGGGGCCTGGCAACAGAATAGGTAGGGCACATCTGAATTTCGGATTGGTGGCCCCGACATACATAGCTATCGCTATCTATAATGAATATACAGTAGAAACCTGGTAATCTGAACTAATTGAGGCTGTTCTGTTCGGATTATCCGTAAAAATAAAACAAGTAAAGTAAAAGTTGTTTTCATACATACTCTACAAATATACTGTATATGTACTGTATTGTTGTTATTTTGTACATTATACTATTTTAATTATATGTATTTTGCTAAATAATGGCTTAAAATAATGTAATGTAATATACCTTGCATTGTTTCATTTTACTTTCTCTTACCCTATATTTTTATTTTGGAATTTTAATTTCTCTAATTCTGTTCGGATTATCCGAACCTTTTCTCTTACCCTATATATGAAATATATAGAAAGAAAGTATTGCGATCATGTCGAAAATTCGAGATTTTGATGGACATACACGTTTTGAGGTCCAAAAAAGTGTGTCCCGCAAATTGGTCTGCTGTGTGTCTGTCGGTGAAATAAATATCTCAGGAACGAAAAGAACTTGGAGGTTGAGATTTTTTATATTTGAGTTAGGCACCCCTCCAAGGGATGAAAATAAACATTTGAACAAAATCGGCCAAAAAGTACTAGTATTTTATTGATATACTTTTTCAGTGTTTTTTTTTTTTTTTTTTTTTTTATAAAAATTCGCTCCAACAATTTTAATTAATTCATAAATAAACTATTTTTTAGATGCTCTTTAAAAAGTATATCAGTGAAATTTTTTTATTAATATTATTTTTATTTACTTATTCGGGTTAATTTGTCGGGAGTGGGGTGGATGGGGGGGGGGGGAGGCGCCGACGGCGTCGGCGCCATGTTGCCCAAAAAAAAAAACCAAAAAACCTGTTTTTGTGGGTGCTCCGCCCCCCCCCCCCCCCCCCCCCCCCACCCTTTGCTTGGGCCCAATACCCACCCCCCCCCCCCCCCCCCCCCCCCCTTCTTCTTTCCTCCTTGTTTGTTTTTTTTGTTGGTTTTTTTTTATTTTTTTTTTTTTTTTATTAAAAAAAAAAGAAAAAAAAAAATTTTTTTTTTTTTTTATCTCCCCCCCCCCCCTCATTCTTAAAAAAAGCGAACAGAGTACAGTCAGATTAAAAAACAAGTCCATCTTTTCTAGGAAACCCTTTCTTTTTGTTAAATTACTTCTGTCTATACTGGTTAATAAAATAAAAAATTAAAAAAAAATTCAGATAGAGAGAGGACTATTGCTAAAACACAACTTTTCGATTTAAAGAGGTAGAAATCTTACTTCATACAAATATTTTGTGAAAATTGTTTCAAGTACACTTTATTGATGTATTTCAGTTTTTTTCAAATTCACTTTTCGGCTCTTTTTTCCATTGCCAATGTAGAAATATATGTGCAGAAATTTTTGTTAATCTGATGTTTTATAAAATTAAAATTATTTTCAACGAATTCTAATGTTGAGTAATTAATAAAATTTGTATACAAAAAGATAATAAACCATGTAATGGTTTCTATTTTTATTCTTTCAAAAAAAAAAAGCAATTATTTTCTAAACAAATGTTTCTTCACTATAATGCTTGTTCCTAGAGATGAAAAGATTAAGGAAAAATATTTAAAGAATCGAACCTTGAAATAATTGGATAAAGAAGCCTCCTCCATCACTTGAAGGTGAAGAGAAGGCCAGGAATGGATGTAGAAGTAAGTAGAATGCAGGAGAAAAGGTGTAGTTTGGATGGCGTGGGTCAGGTTGTTGAGGCGCCAAACGAAAAAGCACTGAACACAACACAGCACAGAATAAACTATCTTGCTTGAAGCCTTCAAGGCTACTAAATCAGAACACGGTGCACTAGGCCAGCAAGGAGACCGATCAAATGAAGAGCTCTGATTGGCTGCCGCTTGACCAATCACAATCTTTTAATTATTAGCAAAGGCGAGGGGGAAAAATAATATTCTTTTTATTATAAATATATATTTATTAATTCATATTTCTATAAATTAATAAATAATTATATGTTTATTAATTAATACTAGGTATTATTAATAAATCTATATATAAAAATCTGGTGTGACTGGTCGCACAGCACACAACTTCTTCTATCTGTGCTTCGTTCCGTGCTTGCCACACCAGATTTTTTTGTGTCGACGCATATTTAATTTCCGACAGTACGGTACATTCGATTTTCAAGATGTAAAATTTAAAGTAGGGGAAAATATTTATATTTTGTTACCAAAATACAAGGTATAGAGGCAAGAGAAAGTAAAAATAAAAGAGGAAAAAATGAATGAATATGTATTTGTATTTCCCACATATACAAATTCACAATATTCAATTAAACTACTTCAAATTAAGCAAACCAGGACTATAGTATAGTATTTGAAATGAGGAGTGACGTAGAATTAATTTGGATTTCTTAAATGTTTTGTAAAATTAATTATAATATCTTTAGTTAATAATAATTTCTGTCCTTACAATTTGCCCAAAGATGTGAGATATGGTGAATGGTGACTAAGAATCTGTTTATTAAATACATTAATTGAATTTGAATACACGGACGGAGCTTCGGAAAGAAGCAACTGGGCAGACTCCCCACCATAATCAGATGACGTCACTGGGACAAAGTGAAAATAAGAAAAATAGTGTAATAAAGCAGATAATTGACTTACTTAAATAAATAAAAAAAAAATATTTGTTTATTAATGAAAAGTTAATTTTACTTTCTCTTACCCTATATATGGAATATATTGAAAGATATATTGTTAAACTTCCTCCCCTTCCCCCCCCCCCCCCCCCCCCCCCCCCCCCCTTCCTTTCCCCCCCGCCCAAGATTTATACCTTTTTTTTTAATTTATTTTTATTGTGGCTTTTTTTTAACCTTCTGGTATCCAGGGTAAAAAAAACCCGGGCTGCCGGGGGCGCCCCCCCCGGCGGTTGGATATGGGGGCCCCCACCCCCCCACCCCCCCCCGCGGGGGAAAGATTATTGTTGAGTTTGATAGATATTCAATTAGGAGAGGAAGGGAGCCTTCCCGCGACACAGTAGCCAAGTAAAAATAAAACACGTTATATCGTCGCCGACGTTTCGAGTGCTAGTCCCACTCATCTTCAGGGCAAGCAGTATTGTCAAAAATAAGAAGAGGTGGTGTGGTACAGTAATATTAATATACTATACCACCTGTATTTATTTTTGACAATTCTGCTTGCCCTGAAGATGAGTGGGACTAGCGCTCGAAACGTCGGCGACAGGATATAACATTTTTTTTATCGTAGCACACAACTTTCCCTTACTTTCGATAATTTAAAGTTTTATTCTATTACACCAGATATTTAGTGTGCACATATATACATAACTTACGGCAGGCCCTCGGGCCTTGGTATAGTGGTTAGCGTGCTGGCCTTTTTTTACCAAGCGTCATTGGTTCGCATCCCGTCTCATGCAACAATATATTTCAATTGGATTGCCTACCAATCCAGGTGAAATAAAGAGAGACGGGATCTAAATGGCCATCGATGCCGAAAAAGATCTTAAATGAAATTTAAAAAAAAAATTCCTTGAAAACACTGTGTGTTTGTGTGTGTGAATGTGAGTGTGAATGAGAAAAAAGTGTGAGTGTTTAAAAAAAAAAAATTAGAATTTGTTACCATAGCAACCATTTCGAGAAAGTAAAAATTGGCTATCTGTTTCAAATGTATTTTTTTTAAAGATATATGATTTTTACTTTCTCTTTAAATTAAAATGATTTTTTTTTAATTCCCATTTAAAATTATTTTATAATAATTTATATTCTTTCTAATTGAAATAATTTGGACCATCGCCAATTACGGTGTCGGTATATATTAATATTAATGCTGGATTCCATCCCCACCACCACCCCTCCCCCACTCTCGGAGGCTCTAGTCTGAAGGTGGCACGCCATTGGCTACTAAACTCCATAGGCCAGCTGCAATTCGAGTCTATATGCTTAGTCAATTAGAAAAGATTCCTTTATATTTAATAGGAAAGTCAAAGAGCCCTCAGTAGAGTGGGGGCAGTGATAGAGTAAGCACCTTCTGTGTTAATCGTGTTCAACCTCATTTGGAACATGGCGTTGCTTGGAGCAGACGCGTCCTGCCTGGGCTCCAGTAAAAATTCGCGTTTCTTCTAAACTTTAAGGACTTTAGAGGTAATTTTCATCTCTCCACGTTCATTAAAACATGGTTTATTATTTTAAATATTAGAAATATAAATGGCTTCACAAAAAATTATTATTTATATACTGTATTATATATAAACGTAGTTGTGATTCTATAAAAAATATTCGTAGGACCCATTGTGGGGATTAACATAATATTTTAATATATGGAGGTGGTCCGAAGTATATTTCTAGGCGACAAGTGCATTTATTTATTTAATTTAATAAAATAATAAAGTAGACTAATTGATTTGCCTCTCTCTCTCTCTCTTTCTCTCTCTGCTTGACTCCCTTGCAGGGAAGTGTATGCAGGTCAGGACAAGTTTGTTAGATGGTTAACTAATACAATAGGAACGTTGCATAGATTAGCTTATGGACCACAAACCTGAGTGGATAATCCACTAAAGTATAGGAATATTCTTGCAGTTTATATCTAAATCTTTTTTCATTCAATTGGATGACTTATTCATCGTTTTTTTTTTAATTTAAACTTAACTACTAGCTGCGTCGTCCGTCTTCGGTGAGCCCCTATTCAGGCAAATTTCGACCTCCTGGATACCCCTTGTTAGATATTTACTTTCATTTTTGAATAGAGAGAGGATAATCAATTCATTTATTTTTTTATTTTTATTTATTTATATGCAGTGGTGGATGGAATCCAATCCAAGGGATTGCATCTCAACCATATATTAAATTATTTTTTATAAGATGTAAATAAAATTTAAAATATACTAAATTATACTATTTAATATACTAGCTGCGTTGCCCGCTTTCGGGCTTCTCTCATTGATATTTCATTTTTTTATTTAAATAGGAACCTTACATACAATACCTAACAATGGCCCGCGTGTAGCGGCCTCTTTCTTTTGGAATTAAATTATTTTTTATAAGTTCTAAATAAATTTCAAAATATACTAAATTATAGGCCTATGTCATACTAGCTGCGTTGCCAGCTTTCGGTGGGCTTCTCTCATTGGTATTTAGTTTTTTTTTTTTTTTTTTCAAATAGGAACAACCTTACATACAATACCTAACAACGGCCCGCGTGTGGAGGCCTCTTTTTTAATCACTTCACTTTTTTTTTTTTATTTAATTGCTCAGGACAATAAAAAAAATTAGGCTGTCAATCTCTGCTTTCGCAACCCTTCCTTGATACAACTCAACAGTCACAACTGCAATATTTATTTATTTAATTTTATTTAAATTTAAATAATCCCTTGGGTCCATGAGGTTGTACTTTAACTTTGTCTGCCGCTGAACGTAATGTAGTGATTTTTTATTCAATATTCTTCTTTTTTTTGAGGATTATAAATGCCACATTAAGTAAAAAGATGAATGTAATTGATAGAAGTTTCTTATCGTCATATTATTTTAGCTATTATTATATAATTCAGTTAGAATCTTTTAATTAGAGTAATATTTCATTCAAATCTTATTCTTTGAGCTTATTCCTCTTTTATGCTTCTCCTTTTTTTTTAACTATATTCTTCCTGGCGGCATGTGACCTCTGGTCATTCTAGGTCTCCGTCTTTAAATATTTTTTTTGTTTGTTTATTTTTTAGAAATCGACGAATCGCTTTCGAGGATTGACATCATAAATCCATGTATAGTCAAATTGGCATTCAAATGACAAAGGCCAATAAGTGAATAAGTGTTAAGTGATAAGTGAATAAGTGAATCCATGCTGAGCATCCGTCATCAGACATCGGCGAGTTCAGCCAGGCAGTGACTACGGCAGATTCCAGAGCGTTGCAGCTACATATAAAGTCTGTATGCACATTTACGTGGGCGTAGAGTAAGCAGTTTAGGATTTTCAAAATTTTAATATTCTTATTTCGGTCTAAATATAGAATATTTTAATAGACAGTAGGTTCAAGAATAGGATGTTATTAATAATTTCTTTCTCCCATTTCAGAGTCCCTTATAAATAGTTAATGATTTAAATTTAAAATTTTTAAATTTAAATTAATTTCATTTTTTATTTAAAATCACTTTAAAATAATTTGTTAAATTTCTTTCTAAATTCATTTTATATCAGAAATTTAAATTTTAATCTATTAAAGAATAGGTTTTTATATTTCAGTACCCAATACAGGTTTCGCATCTCAAGGTAATGGGATGGATGAATGATCAATGTGCAAAAGGTATACGATTATTGGTAATATGTCTTTATGGATGATGCACAGTACTCACTTCATCCCGTTATCCTACGTGGGATCATCGTCATCATATGAGACAATTGAAGTGTGCATGTTATATTATTTTAGCTATTATTATTTAATTCAGTTTTAGGTTTTGCGTGTATGGGATTAATATTATCTAAAAGGATCTCTTTTCTATGTTTACTAAGTGCATTTTAATTTTTAAGAATACACGCAATTCTTATTAGATTATCTAGCTAGCAATTAATAGAGTCTATATATGGGCGCTTAATAATTAGAAAATCTCTACGCTCACGCATTTATATATTATTTATTGGGTTTAGGCCTTCTGTGTCGGAATTCTCTGATGTTCTCTTGAATTGACGTTCAATTGTAAATTGATTCCTCAATACTGGCATAGGGTGTTGTTGTTCGTCCCATTTAGGTTTAGGCAGGGCTCCCAGTAGAGGATCAATTCACTCTTGACCGTTGTTTAAGGGGAATAGGAGAATTCCTCTATTGCATGTTTCCCTCTTTCGCGCTTTTGAGAGAAAGAGTGTTTTCTCTTTCTCCGGAGCTCTGTCATTCAATGCTGAGTTCTGGGCCTTGGTTGTTTCAGGGCAGAATGAGTTAATGTTCAAGATGTTAGGAGTTCGTATAGGATGTTGTTAGCTTTTAGGGTTCTTTTTTTTTCAGCATGCATCTTGAACAACGTCATTCTGTTCCTGAGATGAGCAATCAAGGGGGATCTTCAGTATTGTATTGACTGGGCTTCCTTCCTAACTCGAGAATGATTATCAGATCAATTAACTCTGCTCTTTTTTAGTTCGCTATTAATTAACATTGATTAGGCAGGTGGGTGGAGATTAATTGATCTGTGAATTGAGTAGGTGTGAGTGTGTGTCTTTTTTTTCTTTTCCTCTTATTTCCTTGGGTTTGTGGGCGCGTATTCTCCGTTTCGTTTTCGATTTATGTTGATTGAAGGCTTACCTGCCTTCCGGGAGTGTCCGCGTATCGCGTATCAAGAAAGAAGAGGAACTGCATTTTAGAATTAGATGGCCGTCCCGGTCATAGATAGTGTGGGATTAGGTTAGTTTTTAGGGAAGCCTTCGTTGAGCCGAAAGAAGCAGTCTACTCTCTTAAAACGAATTAGTAGAATTTATACTTATTCAAACAGTAGGTAAGAAAATTACACCAAATTTAGTCATTTTGAGTAGAATCTACTAAGATATTTAGTAAATTTATTGGTTACTTTTAGATTAGTTATTTTTTACTAATTCAAAAAGTAGTTCATTCAATTCCGGCTGTCTGAGAAGCCAACATGGCCGACCAGCTGTTTGATCGGTTCCTTAATAAAGACATTTTTGGCAATATAAGGCTTTATTTAAGTAATAATAATACAAATAAATAATAATATTGAGAACTTGTATTTTTTGTTAAAAATTGCAGGAAATATATGTTAAGTCAAAACAAATAGATTCCAAATTTTTTTAAATTAATAAAATATTATTTTTTAAATAGTCAATTAAGAAATATTTTTACTTAAAATTTAGTAAATATATTTCTTGATATAACGATAATTAGTTTTATTAAGTTTATTTAGAAATAAATTGCTGGGAAGGAATTTAGTAACATTCAAGTAAAAAGCATTGTTAACATCAGCGACATACTTATATAGCAAATAACAGAGAAGTAATAGTAAGTCAAGTTTAAGTGGGTTCGGCTAGAACTCGAGTCAGTAAACACAAGTTAAGGTCCCGGTGTCATCGCACCTTATTTCAGATATCTTAAACATTTCTTTTTTTGGTCATTATTTTTTAAAAAATTCACTTTTTCAATTAGTGAATTTTTCATATTAATAATTTTTACTAATTGAAAAAGTGAATATCCACTATTTACGGGTGGTCTACTTTGCACATCTTAAAAAAGTGACTATACACTATGAATTAGTAGTTTTTTACTAATTCGTTTTTAGAGAGTACAAAGTAAATTAAAGAAATTTTAAATATGTTTAAAACAGGAATCTTGAATTTGTACTGATTGTTTATTTTTTCTTCTTTTTTAGATGGTTAGGGTGGGAGTGGGGGCTGAGTCCACGTTGAGCCGAAAGAAGCAGTCTTCAAAGTAAGTTAAGGAAAAACTTATTTCCCAAAATATACTCATTATCAATCATTGAGTCTAATTACTTATTTCTTGTTTTGTTTTAGATGATCAAGACAGGAGCCATTAGCCACTCAGATCAAGGCAGAAGCCACTCCGGCAACAGGATGATATCAACGAAGTACTTCAGGGCAACTAAATGAAACCCTTCGTAAGTAATGTTAATTAAATTTAACAATTCATATTTATACTTGAATTAAAAAAGAGACGAAAGAGAAATTATCAATTTATATAATTGGAGGTTTACTTCTTTTAAATTCGTACGATGGAGTTCACGATAATTATTAATACTTTGTTTTAATAATTATCGTGAACTCAATCATACAAATTTAAAAGAAGTAAACCTCCAATTATATAAATTTATACTTGAAATTCTAATTTTTACTTTCTCTATGTATCACTCTTATATTATAAAACACTCATAAGTGAAATTTGACTCCATTCGGAGTTCATTTATCCGCCCCGACCGTCTTGGGCGGGATTTTGAATTTTTTTTTTTTGCGTATACGTTCTTATTTTGTTTATTATATTAAAAAATACCCACGAATCAAATTTTACGTCAATTGGAGTTCATTTAGCCCCCCCCCCCGACACCCCTGTGAAAAAATTTCGAAATTTTTTTTTCACGGATAGGTTTTGTTGATTCTATTAAAAAACACTCGCAAAATAAATTTTACATCATTCAAAGTTCATTAACTACCCCCTATCTACCTTGAAACATGTCCAGTTAGGCGAAAGAGTATTGGCGCGCGCCCGCGACCACTTCCTATCTTTAATATGCAATTATTTAATTTTGTTGAAATAATTTGATTAGAAAATAATAAAACAAGAAATTAAATACCAATATTAATTTAAAAGTACTAAAAAGTAATAAATTTTGTCAATATTTCCTTTTTTTTTAAATTAAGAAAAAAATTGTGTGTTGTGCGACTAGACACACCAGATTCCCCCCCCCCCTCCCCGAGAAACACCTCTGGATCCGCTCTTGCTGGACCATCGCCCTCTATTCTTCTTAAAATTTAAAAAAAATTTTATTAATAATTTGAAGATTAAAAAAAGATAAAAATATTGTTCTTATTAAATATTTTTTATATAGAAGATTCAGTTGATTTCTGTTACTTACTTCTTCAAATAAATTTGGCTTTAATTTACAATTAATTGAAAAAGCATATGATATTATTTTACATTTATTCGTGTAGTGTAGCTAGTATATGAGTGTAGGTATTTTGAGAGTAGGAAAGGTGAGGGGGATGGGAGGGTAAAGTAAATATAGGTATTAATAAATAGGAGAGACCATTAGGGCATCAATCTTGCAGTTGTCATAGAGCAGTCAGGCTTTTCGACCTTTGGTGAGGTTAATGACTGCCTGCACACTCACGCGCGCTCCCTTCAAATTCACTCCCTTTGATGTCCACTTACTTTTTTTTTTTTTAATGACTTGGTCGAAAAATTAACCTTATAAAAAGAGGGATATAGCGTCACTACGTAATAATCAAATGAGACGTTGAAAGTGGGGCAAGTCAATTTTGTGAAAAAATTGAATTCAGGGTTAATTCTCAATACAAATTATATTAACATAAACTAGACTATATGTTTTTAATCAATATCTTTTTTTTACTCTCTTACCTATATGTATATGTTAATGAACATATAATTATCTAGAGAGAAAGTATTGGATTCATTTCAAAAATTCGATGTCGAGATTTTGATGGATATCGATATCCTGAATCCAAAAAAGTGGTTTTCGCGACATGGTCTGTCTGTCTGTATGTGTTCAATTTAAAGCATGAAGGAATTGAGCTAGAAGGTTGAAATTTTATATTTAAGTTAGACAACCTCCTAGAGCGTGAAAATAAGCTTTTAATCAAAATCGGCCAAAAAATACTAATACTTTACTGATTCACTTTTTCAGTTTTTTTTTTTTTTTTTCGATTTTCTCAAAATTCGCCCAACGATTTTGATTAAAATTCATAAATCAATTATTTTTTAGATGCTCTTTAAAATGTATGTAGAAAGTTGTGTGCTGTGCGCCAGTCACTCCAGATTTTTATGTTTATTATAATTCTCAATTTCCAATTAAGATTTATCTTTATTCCCTATTGTTATTTGAAAGAGATATTTTAATAAAGAAAATCTCCCCTATTAGCAAATTCGTATTATTTAACTATATTTTAGTCTATTGTTGGTCCCGTTTCTTCTTCTTTTTGATATAGGCGTATGTCCCCGCAGTCCACATTAAAACTTTATCATGAAATCCAATAAAATATCTTTTATAATTTTAATAGAAAATCAAACAAAACTCTACGTTGTTGCATAACCTGCAGGCGTTTCTTTCTTATATGTAATTGAAATGAACATCTGGTAATAAAGGGATCAAAGAGACTCAAATACCGAGAATATATCAATAAAATAAACAATAATTAACTGCAAAGAGATTCGAATATTAATTAGCACCGATTCAAAGAGATGTAGACCGCATATAAATACATATCTGCTATTATATAAAAGAACAATGTCTGTCTCTTTGTAAGCTTTCTCCTACATTTATATGGTAACATAAAGAGAAAGTATTCCATTCATGTCAAAAGCAAACTTTTTTATGAAATTTTAATTTTTTTTTCTGACTAAACCTACGGAATTTCAAAGTAAAAATGTGATTAATCAAAAAAATTTTTTTTTCGAAAATCAGAAAAAGAGCTTCTAAAAGTTGTAGATAACCCTATCCTTATTTATTTAAATTGACTAGTAGTATTTGGTTACGCAACCATTTCTCCTATCTTTCCTATGCAGTACTAGAGTAAAGTGTGCTTCAGAGTATTTTAAGGTCAAAATGAGAATATACATTTTAAAGAGGACCTAAAAAATAAGTATTTTATGAATTTTAGTCAAAATCATGGAATGAATTTTGGGAAAATTAAAAAAAATAATAATAAAAAGTATATCAGTAAAGTACTAGTCCTCTTTGGTCAATTTGATTGAAAATCTTCGAGACTTTTTTTTAGACTCAAAACATGTATTTCCATCAAAACCTCGACATCGAATGGCAAGATTCCAAAACCGTTTCTCTATATATTACTTTTATTTAGGTAGGAGAAAGTAAAAATATTTTTGGTCCTTTTATTTAAATGAGTTTTGAAATTTAATTGGCTTTAGAATGTAAACCAAAAAATTGTAGGTTACTGAGTTTTATTAAATATTTGTCTTCATAATCAATAACCTCTCTTCAGTTTTTTGACAAATTTCTGAACTACAACAATAAAAAATAACAAACTTTTGTGGTTTCTTTTATATTCCCACAAAAATTGAATAATTTATTTAAATTAAAAAGAAGTTTTTTTTGATGTTCAAAAAGAGAGAGAGAGAGAAAGAGGGTGGCAAACTTTTCAACTTCTCATCCAGAATTCGCTGCACGTAACCGCATAAATTCATTAACTGGTAAACAAATTGCCTTCCCCTCTAGGAGGGGTGTGGGGAGCAAAGAAGGGGAATTCAAGGCAATTCTTTTTCCCCTAATCAAGATGTAACAACCTTCCCGTTTCTTCTTCTTCTTGATGCAATTTGCTCCTGTGACGTCATTGACTCTTAAAATATTCACACCAAATGTTTTTAAATAATGATTGGAAACAACGAAATGAGAATGTAAATTATAAAATTCTAGAATATTTAATGAGAAAATATCAATTTTCGTTATATAAAGTATAGAAAATAGACGAGAAGCAAATATATTAAAGCATGATATTTATATATAAATTGTCGACTTTAAGAAGCTATTTTGAGAATGATTGTAGTGGAGCTGAAGTGGAGAAGATCATTTTGAGAGAAAAATGAAAAATATTTTTTTTTATTTACCTTCTCATGGTACTTGATTTAGAAAACATTTAACGTTACAATAAATATTATATTATAGATACATTGGTAGATAAAACTTTTCCAAATGAGGTTAAAACAAAGAACAAGAAGCGTTTAAAAGGAAAAAAATGTCTTCATTTATTATTAAGTTCTTCTCACTGTGAGAATTTCTTGCTTTTAGAAGATATCATTTTGATATCTAGTTATGAGCAGGGGGGGGTCAAACTCGGTTTGTTTACATTTTTTCCATTTCAAAAGAGTGACGTCATGGAGCTACTCCTTTTGTAAAAAATCGTTCGAAACAAACAATTTATAAATTTATACACAGCATATTATTAATAAAGTAGTTTAAATACCAGGGTCTAAATTAGTTTGGGCCGAAACTATACATTTTGCAAATAAAACAAAATGAATGTGAACTAGGTTATAAACAGTCAAAAAAGCTGCCAAATAGAAAAATATAAGCAAGGAGGAGCTTCATGACGTGGACCAATCAAAAACTGTGACCTGAAAATTGTTTGTTTACTAGTTTCTGGCCAACCTGTGTATTTAAAGACCTTGGTTATTAGAAGAAATATTTATTTAAACATTTTCAATTAGGAAAAACAAACATTGCCTGATGTAGATTGATTTTAGCCAATTCAATTGAATAAAATTTTTGTCTCATGAGATGGGAATCCAACTTCTGACTCTAGGACTTGAGCCTGATGCCATGAGATATTTAAATGGTTAGAAATATTATGGAACAGAATAAAGATGATGATTAAGTAAACAAGATAACATAGCTTTGTTAAACTCCGGAAACATCGTAGATCCAGTAGCGGTAGAAGCTGACACGGGTTAAAAACATAGGATTGGAACTGGCGCATCCAGCACTTGAGCCAAACTGTAAGCCGATAATTCCTACTTGTTCTCCAGTACTTTCAAGAACAACAGGACCACCATTATCACCCTAGATAGCAAAAAAAAAATCAAAATTAATTTAACCATGAGAAAATAAGATGTGTTACTATATATAGTTAATAAATGTTCTGTTCTGTAGCGTTG
>JAKCPI010006621.1:0-10191 GCA_023213315.1 Euborellia annulipes | reverse complement strand
AAATATAAATTGTTTTTTATATGCTCTTTAAAATGTATATTTTCAATTTTTTTTTTTTGAAATCTTATATATGAAGACCCTTTACTCTTGAACTTCATAAGAAAGATAAGAGCAAGTTATGTGCTGTGCGACCAATCACACCAGATTTTTTACGGTGGTTTTTTTTTTAAATCTATTCAAAAATTAAATTTAATCAAGTTAGTTGAATTGCCTTCTAATAATACTAGTAGAAAATATAACTCGAGAAAGAGAGAGGAAAAAGCAACGCGTTTCCCTCTTAACTAACTCGACTTCAAATTAAAATTAAGGAACTATAAAATTAAATCTTAATAGGATTAATAATAATAATATTCCCCTTCTCGTACTAACTAATTATTCTTCAACATTAAATCATATATAAAATTTGATGCTTTTTATGCTTCTAAATTCCAAATAATTACCCAAAATTATATAAAGGAATTTTATTTCCTCCCTCACTTTCATTTTTTTTATCGTTCTGGTTTTTGAAGTTTAATTAAAAATTGAATTGAAGTTGAATTAGTTCATAAATATCAGTGAGCGCAGATGTTAATAATATATTATGGAAAAAAAAATTGTTAGAGTGTATCTAGTAAAAATTATGGAAATAACATTTGCTGTAACCATATTTCCTTCAATAAATACTATTAGTTCCTCTTTTTCCCCTTCTCTTTTTTTTTCAGTTTCCCCCCCTTTCTTCCTTCCCTTTTTTTTTTTTTTTTTCCTCTCTTTTCTTTTTTTTCCGCTTTTCCACCCTGCGGAAAATTTTTTACCATTTTTCCGCCACTTTGCTACCAGGCCGGAAATTTTTCCCCTTCCGTGGGAATCATTTTACCCTTATTTTAGGAAGGCAAAATTTTTTCAGTCCCTTTCCCGTCTTGCGAAAAATTTCTTTCTCCCTCACGTGCAAATCATTTGCCTTTTTTTTTTTTTTGCTTGCGAGTCTCATCCCATATTTTCAGTCAGGTTTCGGTTGGTTTTTGGTCGAAACTGGCCGAAAACGTAACCGAAACCGAATATTCGGTCGGTTCCTATTCACAACCCGTCTAATCGGCAAAATGTTCTCTTTAAAAGAGATATCCCAAGAATCTAAATGTCCACGAAAATTAACAGATGAAACGTATCAAGTTGAACGATTTATTCATAGACTTACTAAAGGAAGCCCGTTTTGATAGCAAAAAAAAGCCGGTTTTTGAAAATCGACAACCTTAATAAGATCTTCATAACAGAAAAAATTTCATTTTGCAATTAAATTTTTATTTTTTCTTGTATAATTTTTCTAAAGGAAAAAACTTTGATCTAGTCGCGTGAATTAAATATAAACATTTAATAATTTTTATTTCTCAAAAAAAAAAAAAAAGATATTGATACAAAATTATAATATATTGACGGAATAAAAGAGCGATTTCAACTCTTGTTTTTTTTTTTTTTTTACTTTACTCCGATCAATAAGTAATCAGTTTGTAAATTTGCATGCGATTCAATAACGAATTGCCCCACGGGGAGAGGATTAATTTTTTATTCCAGTGTAATTCGAGCGTTAATGCTGGAGGAGCCGCAAAGACGCGAGACGCGTCTCCTTCTCCTTCCCTTCTGGCGGTTATGCAAATTTTATTGACGGCTGGATAAAAAAAAAACTAGAAGGTTCGAAAAAGCAAATCTTCCTTCTTCCTTTAACCAATATCCTAAGGATTCTATTAATAACAAAATTACACCTGCAGAGAGAGAGTAATAAAACCAAAAGACAACAAACGAAATTTTGTCGGTGAACAGCCAAGCAACAAAACCCTTTTGTCCTTTATAGATGGATCCTTTTCTCTCATACTCCTATTTCTCTTTTCTTTCTATCTCATATTGTAAGGTTATAAACATCCGTATTACGATGCCTTTTATTAAATTGCCCCTTTTTTTTCCCTTCCCCTTCCTTTTCTTTTTTCTTCTTAAATAAATTTAAAATGATAGCCAACTTTATATGCAATGTTCATAAAAAAAAAAAGAATTTTTTTTTTTATTAATTATTTAAATAAAAATGGGAAGATCTCATTCTTTAATGTGTGTATAGAGAGACTATATTCAAAGGGGAACGTGGATGGCATCCAGGGTATTTTATATTATCTATATTTATTCTATATCCGTCTTCATTCTCTCATTAATAAATTTTTAACTCTGAAAATGGTCTCAACCATGGCTTTATTTCTAAATAGGCTGCAGCCTAGAGCTGCAACTAATTCAGGGGCGGCAGATTGGCAATTTATTCAAAAATTAAAATCTGGTGTGACTGGCGCCTTACCTTACCTTCGGTAATCGAAAGTTGTGTACTGTGCTTGTCACACCAGATTTTTTGTGTCGACATATATTTAGTTCCCGACAGTACGGTACATTCTATTTTCAATATGTAAAATTTATAAGTATGGCAAAATATTTATATTTTTTTACCATGGCAGCCATTTCTCCTATCTTTTCTATGGAGTACAAGAGTAAAGTGGTCTTCAGAAGATTTCAATGACAAAATGAGATTAAAACATTGTATAAAACAAATGTATTAAGCAAATATGAACTATAGGTTTACCATACGTCCGAATTTCGTCCGGACAGTCCGGGTTTGGAATACGTGTCCGGTTTGGCTTCCGGATCTGACATGTGAGAAATTTTATTTTACTAATATGAGTACTGAGGATATTCAAGGCAGCCAAAAGCAATAAAGAAAATTATATCAATCTTTAGCTTTATTTCATACGTTTGTCGACGTTTCGGCCGATATTCCGACCTTCATCAGGACAAAGTGCTGTTAGCTCATAGAAGCTCTTGGCATCTCCTGACAATGCGTTTGTGAGAACATACGTCAAATGTCATGACTTCTGGTTCAATAATATATAAATTTCACTCCCCTCCCTTCTACCCAGGAGAGCATCAGGTTTTATATTAATTTATATTCTGATTCACTTTGGTAGTTTTAGATTAGTTAACTGATTAAATATGAATAAAGAATTAATGGAAACCAATAAATAGCCCTTTAAAATGTAAATTAGTGCGAGTAGTTAGAGTTAAGAGATTTCTCCTGGGAAACTTGGGATCAATCCATTTTGAATGAAATTAGTCAACAAATGAGTATTTATGTGTAAACTATCATATGTCGTTAACAGTTATGTTCGATAAACACTTAGAAAAATCTATAAAATTCTCCACAACGGGCTCACTGACCCGGTCTTCAAAATTACATCTCCTGCTTTAATCCAAGTGATCCGGATACAAAGCCTGGTTGCATTGAGTTCTCCTGGATAAATGGCTGGTGAGTGCTGGGGTTCCGGCTTGTTGCAAGTCGCACTCAAAAAGACGGAGAAATTCAATTCAATTATTATTCCGATGCATCCAGGCACAACTACGATTATGATTCAATTGTCAATGGATTTAGTACAAACCATTGACGGGTGAAGCGAGAATTTCAATATGAAAAATGCTTCCATTTATGTTGCAAGAATATTGCTATGTTTTTAGGCAAAAACAAATAATAAAGGCCTAAACAAAATCAATTCACTGCTTAGAAAAATTTTTATTAAAAAAAATCTAGTGTGACTGGTCGCACAGCACACAACTTTCTCTTACCTTTGGTAGAGTAAAGTGAATTTCAGAAGATTTCAAAATGAGAATATACATTTTAAAGAGCATCTAAACTCCAAAACGCTACCAACTACACCAAACCCGAGGGCATATCGTCGCCTGAATCACGTAGTGGCGTATCTCAATATTTATCATTTTTCAGGAGAGCTGTTTATAGTTCGTGTTGTCATATTAAATGTATAGAAACGCAAAACAAAAAAACCTAAATAATATGAAAAAAACATGTAAATACAGATTCGTCACTTTGTGATAATGTAAAGAACGCCAGGCCATACCCGTTGTATCTCAATTTTTAATTTTTTTGAGATACGTCACTACGTGATGCAAGCGACGATATATTAGAATTCAAGATATAAAATTTATAAACATGGGAGAATATTTATATTTTGTATGATTTAGAAAAATGTATAAACAGAATTAATATCATTATTGTGTGTGAATATTAATAAATAGATGTTTGAGCAAACCTCTGACCTCTTTTATTCTGACATTAGATATAAATTATTTTTTTTTTTTGTCTTTGTTCTTTATTAATTCATATTAAGCAAAAAAAAGTCTCAATTGTTGACATGGAGAGATAAAGCGAGAGAAGATTTAAAAGAAATTCTCCATCTTTTTTTTTTAAATCGTTCCTTCTTCATTGGATTTTAAAACAATCCTCTCCTTTCTCTCTACTTTTGTCCTATAAATTACACCTTTTTTTATATATATATATATATAGGGCTATATATATAATATTACATACTTGAAATTTTAACGAAACGACCCGATCGGATTTTTTGGAAATAAATTGAAACAAGAATAAAATTAAGCGCTGATATTTTATACATGTATTTTTATTCTGATTAAAAAAAAAAGTTGATAGTGAAAGGGGAGAAAAGCAATTCCGATAAAATTGGTGTATTCGGTGAAATATTTGCAAATAAAAAGTGCAAAGGACATCCTTCCTTCTGCCTCTTTAACATTTGCTTTCTAAACGATCCATATTCGACTCCAGACACAGTCTTTATTAAACTAAATTTTAAAGAAACAAAATTTTGAGTGCAATTGGATTTTACATACAACCCCGTCTCTCTATAATAGGCCGTTTTATTATTCTTGTTCCAATGAACAAGAAGATACCAAAATGTAAAATAAAAAATTTAAAATTAAGATAGTGTAAAAATTATTTATTAAATAATTTTGATTTTTACTTTCTCTCCTACTTTTAATATATATAGAGAGAAAGTGTTGGATTTTATTTTAAATAAATAAAAATTAAGAGTGCTCCTTCGTCGAGTTAAGGCACGTAACTGCAAACTTGACAAGAATGCACGTGCAATCTTTTTGTACAAGCAAACTGTAGCGTTTGCAGGAAAATTTTAATTGTACAAGCTGCTACGGGTGTACTGCAAATCGTCACATATTCCTATCTAATCCTAAATTGACTATTTAGGATTTTAAGAAATTTTAGAAAATTAAGAAAAAAAAATTAATTCGAGTTTCTATATAAATGTAATTACAATTTTGTTTTTTTTTTTTTTTTTTTTTTTTTTTTTTTTTGATCTCCTGAAAAAACAGAAATTTTTAGTTATGCCAGCCTTGCTGCAAATAAGCGATAAATAGAAAACAGAAATAAATTTTCTTTTTCTGCCATTTCTAAAGCTTGTAGCGCTCTTTCTCGAAAGGGTTTCAAATGTCAAACTTGCTTGACAGCTAACTGTAACTAAAATATATTTCTGTGTTACTGACGATCTTATCTATTGGATAGGAATATGTGACGATTTGCAGGACACCCAAATGATAGCAATAATTCGTATACGTATCGAACTACTTTATTTTTGAAAATATCACTGGTGCACAAAAACTTCTTTTTAACTGAAATGTTTCAGTTTTGAAGTCAACGAAGAAGTTTCAAGAAAACTTGTGATAGAAAAAAATCAGATATGCCAACCAGATCAGAGGCGACTTTTGGGGGAGGGAGCAGGGGGACAATAACCCCCCCCCCTCTCAAGGGCTCTGATTTTTTGTAAATTTTATATTATTCTAAATAAAATATTTCAAAATACTGGTATATCTATTTTTGAATTTTAATTCATTAAATGTTCAAAAATGATATCACTTGTTGGTAATTTTTTTTCTGCTTAACATAAATGCTTTAACAGAATTATAAAGTATTTATCAAATGAACTTTTAGAGAGAGAGAGAGAGAAGGTTAAATACAAACTAAACAAACAAGAGTAAATATTTCGAGAGGAGAATTTCTATTGATTGAAATGGAATAGAATACAAGTTTGAAAAGAATAGAAAGATAAAATATAATAGAAAAGAAGGATTTAGGGATGGCTTGGGGGGGGGGGGGGGGGGGGTGTTGGAGAAATAATTGAAATGCAAATAGAACCTCTTCTTTGAAGCACAATTATAGAGTTTCAAACGGCAAAAGGTGTTTTTTTTTTCCATGCAGATTAAAAACAAACAAATGTCTCCTCTCTCTTTTAGCTAAGCTTAAACAGCTCTCTCTATCTCTCTTTATCAGCAAGTACGTATAATGGTTTAATTTAATCCATATAAAATTTTTAAATCCTTATTGAATTTCGAAATTTTAAGGAAGATATATTCAAAATAAATATTTTGATTGAAGAGAATTTGACCTGCCTATCGTGTTCAAATTTTTATTAGTCTCCTACGAGACCAGAAAATTTTAAAATCGATACATTTCCTATGGGAGAAATAGTAACTTTACGAATTAATAACTCAAAGAGGAATTTCGGGATGAAAATAATCCCTAATGTAATCCCTAGATGATCCTCTTTAACCATAATAATAATTATCGTTTTTAAATTCCAACGGGAAGTTGGTCAAAAAGAGCGTGTCGGACAGACAGACAGACAGACAAACATTAGCGAATTATATATATAATATTAGATATTTCAATTGGTTAAAAGTGATACAGCATCAAATCAATAAATTTAAAATCTACCAGCTTAAAAAAAAACTTGAAAAAATTAATTTATATATCAAAAGAGTTGATATTGAAATTTTATTAAATAATAAATAAATATTGAATGAAAAATAGATTGACTTTCCAACAAACTTTATAAAAAAAAAAGTGGTGAGAATAAAAAGATCAAAAGAGAAATAATTCATTATAGACTCAGGATTCGCAGGGACTTTGCAGCCAGGAGATTAAATAAAAAAAATCTTTTATTTAATTTTTTATTTGCCGACGTTTCGGTCGCCAATCACGACCTTCATCAGGGCCTATGATCATAACATTTATTAAAAAAATTGATATTAAATTACAATAAGAATACATAATCGATAAATATCAGATGTACTTACAAATATTGTTAATTATACACGATCTTAGGTATCTTATTATTCATTGCAATTAAACACAATTTCTTTTTTAACTTTGATATGTACAAAATGTTATCATTTACTTGCTGCTCGGAGGTCTCTTCTTCAAATGATACACTGAACTCACATTTATTATTTTTTTATATAAATCTTAAAATAAAATTAATCCCGCTTTAGTTATAAATAATACATTCAATTTGAGGAATATTTTTTATGCTAATTAAATTCGGAAACCTTTATCTAATATAATATTTTACAAATTAAATCTTAATGAATTTTAAAATATTCTCATATAGGGCACTAAGACTTTGGATGTCATCTCTAAAATTGCAGGCCACATCTTGATATTTTTGTATTGCGATCATTTCGATAAATTCACGCCGAAAGTGATTTCTGTCCTGGTATAAAATCTGGAAATTTTCAAAATCAAATCTGTGCCATGAATCCATAGCGTGGGTGGCGAGGGCAGTAGATGTTTTTTTGTTTTTTATTGTTAGCTGGTGTTCCCTTATTCGATCAGATATTTTCCTCTTTGGTGGTGCCTATATAACATTTTTCACACATTTCTTCATCATTACCTATGCAGTTTATTTTATATACCACCCCTACTCTCTCAGTATTTTTAATTGCCTCCTTCTGATTATATAGAAATTTTAATGTGTTACTACTGCTGTAAGCAATTTTTATATTTTCACTTTCTAACACTTTTTTCAAATCATAACTTAGAGAGGGGTGAAAGTCGAGGCTGAAATAAATTTTTTCCCTTTTTGATTCTACCCGACTAGAAATTTTAATGTGAGACCTATTGGGGCCTCATTGGGTTGCCCATTAGGGACGTACATTGGGATGTCACGCAAAAACCAATCTGGCCCTAATTGGGCAATCCCACTTGGGCCCCGATGAGGAAGTCCCAAAGAGGTCCCAAAGAGGCACCCCATCCCCTAGCCTCATAGGGAAATCCCTATGTGGCCCCATAAAGATCCCTCAGGGATGTCACGCAAAAGCCAATCTGGCCCTAATTGGGCAATCCCACTTGGGCCCCGATGAGGAAGTCCCAAAGAGGTCCCAAAGAGGCACCCCATCCCCTAGCCTCATAGGGAAATCCCTATGTGGCCCCATAAAGATCCCTCAGGGATGTCACGCAAAAGCCAATCTGGCCCTAATTGGGCAATCCCACTTGGGCCCCGATGAGGAAGTCCCAAAGAGGTCCCAAAGAGGCACCCCATCCCCTAGCCTCATAGGGAAATCCCTATGTGGCCCCATAAAGATCCCTCAGGGATGTCACGCAAAGGCCAATCTGGCCCTAATTGGGCAATCCCACTTGTGCCCCGATGAGGAAGTCCCAAAGAGGTCCCAAAGAGGCATCCCAACCCCTAGCCTCATAGGGAAATCCATAAGTGGCCCGTCCTTCAGTTGTCATTTTTATAAAGTTGATCCTTAAATAAATAAAAATAAATAAATACATTGCCTGAAAATGATTTAGCATATGATGATTAGGAAATTCAAGATGAAGAAAGTGAATTAATTTCTATTTCGCTTCAATTAAATTCTTAATAAAAGGAAAATCAAATAATTCTATAAATCAAATAATATTTGTTTTGATATCAATTTTCTTTAATTTGAGAATAAGATTACATATCTTTAAAATTTTTTTAAAAATTCCATTTTCTCTTTGTGTCGATTTCAATATTTCTTGAGATTCGTTACTAAAATTGTTTAAAAAGATATGGATGTAAAAATAAGTTTATATCTCTAAAATAAATCACATTAATTTTTTTTACCTTGGCTATATATCTATAGTATTACCATCAGCTATCACATGTGGGAAAATATTTTTCCTTTCGCAAAAAATTTCTTTTAGTTCTCTGGAAATGTGAAAAATAAATAAATTAATTTTATAAATTTATAATCTTTTTTTTAATTTATCTATTTACCTTTCAAAAGGACATTTAATAAATAAAGTTGATATTATGTTCCTTGTATTCATTTATCAAAATTAAAGAGGCTTCTTCAGGCCAATGCGTTCTTACGTCTAAAATTTCTAATGAATATAATTGAAAGAATTAAATAGATTAAAAGATTACATAAATAAAAAAAAATTAAAATTAAAATAGCAGCAAACGATCACAAGCTTTTTTTTCGATATTAATTATGTTTCCAAGGAGATTGAGAGAAAATGGCGACAGTTTGAAAGGTGGTCATCTACTAAAGCTTTGGCGCTGTGATCGCCCTGCACAATTCCATTGGGTCGGAGGCATGACGAATAGGGAATTCCCTATAAGGGCCCAATTATAACCCAATCGGGAAATTCTCAGGAAAAATAAAATAACTTATAATCACTTTCGCGCAATTGGGTTCTGGGTAGAAAAATATGCAGAAAAGTTCAAGCTTGAAACGAACAGAAAGGGCAAAATGTGTAAATTATACTGCAATGACAAGCGAAACGAACAAACCTAATTTCTAATTTTTAAATATTAAGTGATGCGTTATATGTAACAAATGACATCTATTGAGCCTCGCGACTCCAATCCTCATCATCTACGCATGCGCGAACACTGGATTTTATTTATTCCAAATAAGATACTACAGCAAATATTTTGTATAAGTTTTTATTTTAATGTTGGGATTTCCCATTTAGGTCCCACACAGAACCCAATTGGGAGAAACTGACTATAAGTTATTTTATTTGTCGTGGGAATTTCCCGATTGGGTTCTAATTGGGCCCTTCTAGGGATTTCCCTATTGGGCATGCCTCCTTGGGACCCCATGAGGTCCAGATGTATACGCTGGGTGATTCCAAAGTAATTTCTAGACGTGAAATTTTTATTTTTATATTGGGATTTCCCGTTTAGGTCCCACACAGAACCCAATTGGGAGAAACTGACTATAAGTTATTTTATTTTTCCTGGGGATTTCCCGATTGGGTTCTAATTGGGCCCTTATAGGGATTTCCCTATTGGGCATGCCTCCTTGGGACCCTATGAGGTCCAGATGTATACTCTGGGCGATCCCAAAGCAATTTCTAGACGTGAAATTTTTATTTTTATATTGGGATTTCCCGTTTAGGTCCCACACAGAACCCAATTGGGAGAAACTGACTATAAGTTTTTTTATTTTTCCTGGGGATTTCCCGATTGGGTTCTAATTGGGCCCTTATAGGGATTTCCCTATTGGGCATGCCTCCTTGGGACCCTATGAGGTCCAGATGTATACTCT
>JAKCPI010006620.1:0-12504 GCA_023213315.1 Euborellia annulipes | reverse complement strand
CCTCGCTGTTCTCCCCTGACATGCAACACTAAGATTTTGAATAAAATTGGCTAAAGAGTAAGGCGATTAGCCGAGGGGATAAAGCAGTTAAGCTTATAATCCTGAGTTGAAGACAACTCAAGTTCAAATCCACTTTATGGCAATAAATTATCCAACTCTATTTGAGATGCCTCCTCCTGAGGAAGGAAACGGGAACCCACCTCAGTATCATTCCCATGAAAGTTACTCTTCAGACTAACCACAACGTGTCAGAGCTGACACTAATGACTGACAAATTGTGAGAGAGAGAAGAGTAATACTGTATGTAGCCTACTTTACTGTAGATTTTTTTGATTTTCTTAAAATCCACTTTATTGATTTTGATTAAAATTCACAAATAAATTATTTTTTAGGTACTCTTTAAAATGTATATTCTCCTATTCTCTTCAAAATTGTTTGAAGACCACTTTACTCTTATACTTCATAAGAAAGATATGAGAAATAGATGACATGGTAACAAAATAATGTAGATTTTCTTCTGATTCATGGGCGTATCCAGAGGGGAGCAAGGGAGGGCAGCTGCCCCTCTTCCAAACTTGAAATAAAAATAAAAAACAAAAAATATAAATAAAATTCATGCCATTTGTGAGAAGAAAAAAACTAGGAGTGACGCCATATTCATAGGATGTGACATTTAATTAAAATGTATTTTAGAAAAGTTACCCCTTCCCACTTTGAGCTGGTTGCTCTGATTATATTGAATAATTGGCTACCAATCATTTGAAATAAATAGGTACGAGTTCTAAATGGCTTCCATTGCAGAAAAATTCCTTATATATATGATTTATTTTTAACAATTCGGTACTCGCTTGTTTTTCTTTTAGCTTCAGCTGTTTATCGAAAAATAAAATACATCAACAATTTATTTTATTTTTCTTTAGCTGCTTATTATATTAGTAAGCGAAATTTTAAAGAAATATTTTATAGATTTTTCTGCCGACAAAGTACAAAATTTTACAATAACAAAAATATGCATGTCTAGACTCTCGTCCCTTATAGAATAATCTCTAGCTAGTTCTTAAGGCAAAGGGACGGACAAAGTCCATAAATAAAAACACTTTTCTCTTTATAATACACCACTTGTCTGGACAAGTTTGTTATTTTTTGAATAGTTACCCTTGATTTTATTGTCTTAGGTATTTACCGACTGATCCTTGTCAGTTAACAAATTTTGTAAGCATAATAAGTCTTAAAAACCATTTAAAGAAATATTTTTGTTGGCCTGTCATTTCTTAGCCGATCTAAAAAGGGTCTCATTATTTGGTGCCCCAGATTTTTTTGTGTCGAGATATATTTATTTTCTCATAGCACCTTAATTCCAAACTTTTTAGCCTTTTAAATGACTGCTTGAAATAAATATATAATTATTTTTCAAAATTGTAGTCTCATATTTAAATATTTTGTACACAATAGAGAATCCTAAATAAATACAAAATTTCATAAGAATTGGAATTTTTTTTTTTAATTTGTAAAAAATTCCAAAGGGTAATAATAATCCCTATTTTGAATCGAAATTAACATGCAAATCCCCATAGAGATTTATCATTGGGTCTATAGAAAGAAGAGCCTAAAAATGAATTGGAAAAATCTGAAATATATCAGTAAAGTGTGCTTCAAATAATTTTCAGGGCGAAATGTACATTTAAAAGAGTATAATATATATTATACATTTATATATATAATACATATTCATATTAATCAATATATATATATATATATATATATATACATATAATACAATATAATACATAATATTTATATACATTTTAAAGAGTATCTAAAAAATTTATGAATTTTTATCAAAATTGTTAGAGCCGATTTTGAGAAATTCGAAAAGGAAAAAAAAAAAAACTGGAAAAGTACATCAGTAAAGTACTAGTACTTTTTGGTCGATTTTGTTCAAAAGCTTTTTTCATGCCTCAGGGGGTGGCTATAACTTAAATATAACATTTCAATCTCATAGCTCATTTCCTTCTTGCTTAAAATTGTCCACACAGACACCCAGACAGATCAAGAGCGGATACAAGGGGGGGTATAGGGGGTATTTACCCCCCCCCCCCGAGATTTGAAAAAAATTCTTTTTTTTTTTAAATTTATTTTTAATGAAAAATTTTAAAAATTAATAATATTTAAAAATTCGATTTGTATTAAAAATTTTGTGCCCGGAATACTTTGGTTTCGCAAAAAAATTTTTGAGATTACCCCCCCCCCCCCCCCGAGAAACACCTCTGGATCCGCCCTTGAGACAGACACACAGACCAATTTGCCGGACCTAAAAAAGTGTATATTTACCAAAATCTCGATATCCAATTTTTGACATGATCGTATACTTTCTCTCTATATATTACATATACAGTATAAGAGAAAGTAAAAATTAATAGTATTGAAGAAGTTGATGGATTAATAGTGATTTAAAAAAATCAATTTGCTTTTTTTCATGTTCTAGCTGGATTCTATTATAAATCCAACACAATTTTCAAAAATTATTATTTTTTTAAATCATTTTTTTTTTTTTTTTGTTTTCTCTGGTTTTGTTACCAGCCTGGGGCTTAGGAATCAGACCCCTTAATACTGATCTAACCCTAATTAACATGATTTTAATACAATTTTAGTCAGAAAGGGCCAAACAAATTCTCAGTAATTAATTTCGTTCGTCGAATATAAATTAATTACTATCATATACTGTAAATTTAAACTCTTGGCCAATGACCATTCAAATTAATATACATAATAATTTAGAGATATAATTAAATATTTCTTGCTATCATAACTAGGTCGATTGATCTATTTCTCTTGAATTGTTATACAATATCAATAATTATAATATTGTGAGAAATATTAATTAATTGGATTTAAAAATTTAGAATTGAAAAAATAATTTTGCTGGGGGGGGGGGGAGCCAGGGACCAGCCATCCTCCGGGGGGTTTTGATATATTGTCTCAATTTTTCTTGTGGTGGGCAGCCTTTTTCATAGTCTTCCAATAAATAAATACATCTGTATTTTTTACTTTCTCATACCCTATATATGAAATATATAGAGAGAGAAAGTATTGCGATCATGTCAAAAATTCGATGTCCAGATTTTGATGGATATACATGTTTTGAGGTCCCCTGAGTCCAAAAAAGTGGGTCCCGAAAATTGGTCTGTGTGTGTGTGTGTATGTGTGTGTGTGTGTGCGTCTGTATGTGTGGACAGATTTTTAGCATGAAGGAGTTGAGCTAGCGGATTGAAATTTTATATTTAACTTAGGTACCTTTGAAGAATCTCAAAATAAGCTTTTGAACAAAATCGGCCAAAAAGTACTAGTACTTTACTGATGTACTTTTTCAGTTTTTTTCGATTTTCTCAAAATTCCCTCCAAGGATTTTTTTTAAAATTCATAAATGAACTATTTTTTAGATGCTCTTTAAAATGTATATTCTCATTTTGCCGTTGAAATCTTCTGAAGACCACTTTACTCTTGTTCTTCATAGGAAAGATAGAAATGGTTGCCATGGTAACGGAATTTAAATCTTTTTCTTTTTATTAGATTAAAAATCAATTATTATTTAAATTCCCATTTTTTTTTTTTAAATTTATTTGTGTCTTTAATTGTTTCAAAGAAAACATATATGTCTCTCTCTCACTTGCAAACATTATCGTCTCTCTCTACTCTTTTTAAATTCCCTTTCCACCTTATCTTCGCATAGGAACAATGTTAATTTCCTATAGGGATTTGTATGTTAATTTCGATTCAAAAGGGGGTCCCCTTTAGAACTTTTTAGGCATTTAAAATTTTTTTTTCCAATTCTTATGAAATTTTGTATTTATTTACGATTCTATATTGTGTATAAAATGTCCAAATATGAGATTAAAATTTTGAAAAATAACCATAGTTTATTTGAAGCAGTCAACATTTAAAATGCAAGTTTGAAACTAAGGTGCTATCGGAAACTAAATATATCTCGACACAAAAAATCTGGTGTGACCAGCACGGTGCGCAACTTTCTCTTACCGAAGGGTAAGAGAAAGTTGTGTGCTGTGCGCCAGTCACACCAGATTTTTTATTTTTAATTTAAATTATTTTTACTGGCCCAGGGCCGTTCCTGGCGGGCGTGCACTCCGTGCCAGCACGGAGGCGCCAGTCCCAAAGGGCGCCGGAGGCGCCTTCCAAAGGGCGCCGGTAGCGCCTTCCAAAGGAAGGCGAAGACGAAAAGCCAAAGGGCGACGGAGGCGCAAAGCCAAAGGGCGACGGAGGCGCCTTCCAAAGGACGGCGGAGACTCAAAGCCAAAGGGCATTTTCGTGCATGGGTCCTTGGTCCGTCGCAAGTGAGAAAAATTTATTTCAAAAAGAATTGGCTGCCAATCATTTGAAATAATTGGCGTAACTATATTGAATGGCGCCCCCCCCCCGCGGGTACAAGAATGTCGCCCCCCTCCAAAAAAAAAATAAAAAAAAAATTGTTAAATAAATGTAAATTTTAAATAACTTTTTTATTTAAAAAAATAAAAGGGGAATGAATGACTTCCCCGAGACTTTCTCGTATATTCTTTTGGAATTACGTCTGGGTGTGTGTGTGAACACGATTGCTTAAAAACCAAAGCAGCTAGATCGATGAAATTTGGTATATGCTCCTTACACTAATATTGTAGATTTCTATCAACTTTTGGAGTAAATACGTCACTTGGAAGTAGTACTTTACCTAATAAGTTTTTTCAGAAATTTCGAAATTTTCAATTTGTTTGTTTTAATATGATAAAATACTTAATTGTAAAAAGTTTTTATTCTTTGATATTTTTTTTGAAAACTGAATAGTTTTTGAAATAATCAACGAAGAAAAAGAAAATTTTCGTTAAATTTGAAAAAAATTCAAAACAAAATCATACAGGTGTCATTAAAAAAACATGTAAATATAAACGAATGAATTTGCTTCACAAATTCATTTGTTTATATTTACATGTTTTTAGCTCTCACTGTACGTAGTACTAAGGGAAAAAAAGAGATCCGACCGTCCGTCCGTCTGTACACAAAAAAAGTACGGCCTGAACTAAAGGTCGTAGAAAAATAATACTTACATATACCGATTCAGCATAAAAAACTGGTCCAGGGAAAAATACGTTTTGGTTGCTAGCACTTCCGGTTTTTTAAATATTTAACATTTTTTAATTTTACATTTGGGTCATTCCACGTCAGTTCAACCAGGCCATTTCACACAAAATCTCAGATTTTTATGAAACTTGGTATGTTTGTTCTATGTATAGAGATAAGTAACAGCACCAAATTTCAATTTTTATCTCACTTAGTTTTCGAGTTATGGCACTTTTAAGTTTTGATTTTTTCACCTTCCGCGGCTTGGAGAATGCCAAACAAAATGTGACATGGAAGAGAAAATAATTTCTCATTTATTTATTTGACCACCAATCTAGATGAAATTTTTATGGTAGGTTCTTTAAACAATAAGGAATTAGAAAAATCTGGTGTGACTGGCGCACAGCACACAACTTTCTCTTACCTTCGGTAATCGAAAGTTGTGTACTGTGCTTGTCACACCAGATTTTTTGTGTCGACATGTATTTAGTTTCCGACAGTAGGGTACAATTGAATTCAAGATGTAAAATTTATAAGTATGGGAAAATATTTATATTTTGATACCATGGCAACCATTTCTCCTATCTTTTCTATGGAGTACAAGAGTAAAGTGGTCTTCAGAAGATTTCAATCACAAAATGAGAATATACATTTTATAGAGAATCTAAAAAATAATTGATTTTTGAATTTTAAAAAAAATCGTTGGAGCAAATTTTGAGAAAATCGAAAAAAACTGAAAAAGTGAATCAGTAAAGTGCTAGTACTTTTTGGTCGATTTTGTTCAAAAGCTTCGTGTCACGTCCCATGGGGGTGCCTAACTTAAATATAAAATTTCAACTTCCTAGCTCTTTTCGTTCTTGAGATATTTTGTTCACAGACACACACACACACAGACAGTCCATGTCGCGAAAACCACTTTTTTGGATTCAGGGGACCTCAAAACGTGTATATCCATCAAAATCTCGACATCGAATTTTTGACATGAATCCAATACTTTCTCTCTATATATATATTACATATATACATAGGTAAGAGAAAGTAAAAAAATATATCACGAATCTAAGTTAATCCTAAAATATAAAAAAAAATTCATATTGTTGATTTTTTTTTAGTTTTGAAAACGCAAACATGGTTTAGCGCTAAAGCCAATATCTCCAAAAGGGAATGAGATATTCAAGATTTTTTCTTTTCTAAATAATCTACATGAAATGGGCTTTAATTTAGTAAAATAGAAATTTTGTGTATTTTGTTCCCTCTATTTCTAAAGTCCATTGCAAGTTTCAATATATAGTTTTACATGTTAAAAAGGTTTCAAGGGCAAAATGAAAATATACATTTTAAAGAGCATCTAAAAAATAATTGATTTATGAATTTTAATAAAAATCGTTGGAGTGAATTTTGAGAAAATTGAAAAAAAAACTGAAAAAGTACATCAGTAAAGTACTAGTACTTTTTGACCGATTTTGTTCAAAAGCTTATTTTGAGTGTCCGAAACGGTGCCTAACTTAAATATAAAATTTCAACCTCCTAGCTCAATCCTTTTATGCTTTCATTTAAACAATGTGTTTTCGTCTGTGTTCAGTAATAAGCAGACACACACACAGAGTTCATTTGAAATCATGAAAGAATTGAGCTAGGAGGTAATTTGAATAAATAAATATTTTTTTATTAATGAATATTTTTTTATTTTCCTTCTCTATGAAAAAGAGGATAGTGATAGTTCGCGTGGAGGAAAGAAAGATTTATCAAAATCTAAGCTACCGTACCATTCGCCAAACTTGAAAATCAGTACAGGTCTAATCACTTAAAAAAAAATTTTTTTCATAATTTAGTTGGGGGGGGGGCGCCAAAAATGACCTGGCACGGAGGCGACCACATACCCAGGAACGGCCCTGTACTGGCCACTACCACACACTATAATTATTTAAATTAATTATTAATTGAAAATTTTGCTGAATGAAATTCTAAAAAAAGCACATAATTATTATTTATTCTTGGCAACTTGTTCACTATTTTCATTTGTTGATAATAAGTCATAAGTTTGTTGACTCGCAGGCAATAATAATTGGGCTTAAAAATGAGTCATTAAATAGAGAGAATAATGAAAGATTGCACAATGTGAAATCAAAATAAATTTCACTTAAAGACAATAGAACTATGAAAAATGACGAACAAATAAATTAATAAATAAATAATAATGAGATTGAATGATAAAAAAAAAAAAAAAAAAAATAGTGTAGTTCAGAGGTTCACAAACTTTTTTGATTCCTTAATATAAATTATATCCAAATTTTTACGATGATCCCTATGTTGTCTCAAATTTCAATTTAAGTTATATTTATATATATATGAGGTAAAAAATAGTGGGAATTGAATTGAAGTCTTTTATATTAAAAGAAATTACAGAAAAATAAACTAGAATTTATGCTAAGCAATTTTTTATTTTCACTTATTAAATCTCTCCTCCCTTGAGGGTACAAATGAAAATTTTTTGACAAGAGAGGGAACATTCTCTTTTAAAATAATTTATTAAAATTATATATGCTGGGGTGTATTTTGTGTCCCTTGAGGGGTTTCTTGGCTATTTTAGTTTTGAAAACTCTAATGATCCAATTTGAATGAAGATACAGTAATAAATGAATAGTCAAAAAAAAAAGAAATATTTATTAAAGAATTTTATATAAAAAAGTTTTTAATTAAACTACCAGAAAATATTTTTTAATCATAAAATAAAATTTATTAAAATTTAGGAATTGATTCTGGGTAGGTATAGCCTATTGCCAGCAGTGTGTAAAAAATCAATAATTTTTCTAAAGACCCACTTTACAGGCACAAGTGGCTAGGTCCAAACAAACAAATTCATAACAACAAAACGACAAGCAATAAACAAAACAATAAGGAAGGGATCATTTAAGTATTCGTAAACAACTTAGAATGTCACATTTTCTTACTTTTTCTGGAAGGGATTAACAAATTCCTCACATAAAAAGGTGCGGTGATTTTAACTAGCAACAAAAGAGTGAAAAAAATCCTCACTTCACAAAAATGAAATACTTAGAAAAAAAAAAAATATTTTTTCTCTTTATTCTCGGCCTTCAGGTGTCAGCAATTCGGCCCTAAAAAAAAAGGATTAACACTCAAGTAGGGGAGAACTAAAACAACAAACAATCTTCCACTCGAATGATAATAAAAAGGCCGTGATCCATGGGTCCCGGGTTCGCTTCCAGCATCAAGCGAGAAAAATTTATTTCAAGAACAACGGTATCTCGTAGTTTCTTTCTTGGATTTACGGATGATATGTATTTATAACCAAAAAAACTATTAAAATTCTATTGTTTCAAAAAATGAGGTATTTTTGAATTTTTGAATAATTGAATTATAATAATCAGGACTACGCCATTTTTCAATAATATTAAAATTCTAATAATTTATTAGTTCTTGACAATTGCATAACTGTTTCGGCCCAACTCAACAGCTATCTTCAGAACAAAAGACATCCACACAAAATATCTGAATAGTTTTAATAATAATAAATAAATGTCTAAACAATTAATAATCTATGTTTATATAATTATATTAATTGCAAACCCCCCTCTCGCTCTAACGAGGGGTTGGCCCCCCTAACAAGATGTCTGGCTACGCTCATGTTAATGTGTTATGACTCTGGAGATTTAATCAGGAAACTGAAGGAACTTTGAAGCCCAGGAGATTAAATAAAAAAATATTTTATTAATTTTTACTTGCCGGCGTTTCGGTCGTCTGTCACGACCTTCATCAGGGCATATAATTGTCAACAATACACGATCTTAGGTATTTTGATGTTTACTGTAATCATATACAATTTTTTTTTTTTTAATTTTTATATGTATGATAATTTATATACATAGGCTATGTATGATAATTTATATAAGAAATTATATATGATTACAGTAAACATCAAAATACCTAAGATCGTGTATTGTTGACAATTATATGCCCTGATGAAGATGATCGTGACAGACGACCGAAACGTCGGCAAGTAAAAATAAAATAAATTTTTTTTTATTTAATCTCCTGGCTGAAAAGTTCCTTCAGTTTACTGATAATAAATAAATGTCTAAAAACTGTGTTATCTTAATAAGAAGATTCTAGTATGATAATATACATATATATGTAATATTATCATACTAGAACTATCTTTTTTTTTATAACACAGTTTTTAGACATTTATATATTATTATTAATACTATTCACATATTATGTGTGGATATCTTTTGTTCTGAAGATGGCTGTTTAGTTGGGCCAAAACAGTTATGCATCTGTCAAGAACTAATAAATTATTAGAATTTTAATAATTTTACCCTATATATGAAATATACAGTATATAGAGATAGTATTGCAATCATGTCAAAAATTCGATGTCAAGATTTTGATGGATATACATGTTTTTTTGATTATAAATACATATCATTCGTAAATTCTTGTCCAAGAATGAAACTACGAGATACCGTTGTTTTAATATAATTATTGGACTGCATCCAAACTCTTTCAATTACCAATTATATGAAATAAATAGGGATGGGGGTCTAAATGGCCTTAAATGTCGAGAAAGACCTTAAAAAAAATGATAAAAATTATTTGCTATTGATAGAAATTTTTCAAAAATTTCCAAGGTTTACATTAAATTAAAAACTGATGATTAATTCGTTGGGGGAGGAGGGAGAGGGGGTGGGTCAAAGGAAGGTCGAAATTTGAATCAATGTTGCACCATAAATAGAAATAATAATAATCGAAAAATGACGGGAAACTCGCGTGAAGTCATTCAAATACCTATAATTATATGTTCGTATTTTTATAAAAATTATATAACCTAATTTTAAATAAATACACATCGAAATAATTAGGTCAATCCATAAATAAAAATAATTTTTTTTTTTATGTTAAAAATAATATAGATTCCGTTTGATATTTTTGCGCCCACCCAGGAAATTTTTATATCTGAAAAAATTATCAACGTAATTTTAGATACATTTACGACTTCATGTCATTAGAGGTAATTACCTTTTAGAAAAGGTACTTAAAGTGTTTTTATGGCCAATTTTAATTAAGGAGCAATATATTTACTCTCATCTTTATAAACATACACAAATGCAAAAAAAAATTTATATTCCGTTTTATTTTAATTATATAAAGAAAGATTATTGTCCTTTTTTTTACATATTCTAGCTTAAATTTATTTACTAGTAATTATTTTATTTGGTTGTGCCAAATGCTGGAATGCGGGAAAAGTAAATAAAACACTGATTTTTGTAGAAGTAGCATAGTGAGCATAACTGGATCCCGAAGCACAACAGGCCCCAGGGGGTAGCCAATTATGCTCACTATGTTAGTGCGAGGAGCAACAAAATAAGTGTTTAATTTACTTTTGCACAATTTGGCACCTCTATAGTTCATATTTATTTATTTATTTATTTTATATATATATATTTGCTTAATACATTTGTTTTATACAATGTTTTATACAATCCATGTATTCTTTAGGGAAATAATAATAATAATAATATTATTATTAAAGTCCGAAATACTTCATTTAAACTTTTTAAAGAGCATCTAGAAAATAATTGATTTTTGAATTTTAAAAAATTTTAGTGGAGGGAAATCGAAAAATAAACTAAAAAAGTACATCAATAAAGTACTAGTACTTTTAGACCGATTTTGTTCAAAAGCTTATTTTGAGTGTCCGGGAGGGTACCTAACTTAAATATAAAATTTCAATCTGGTAACTCAATTCCTTCATGCTAAAAAATCGTTACATACACAGACAGACCAATTTGCGGGATCCACTTTTTTGGACTCAGGGGACCTCAGAACATGTATATCCATCAAAATCTCAACATCGAATTTTTGACATGATCGCAATACTTTCTCTCTCTATATATTTCATATATAGGGTAAGAGAAAGTAAAAATTTAAATGATGCTACAGAAGTGAATTTTGAATTAGATTTCTTTGAGATATTAAATAATTTAATTATAGATCATAAAACTATCAATTTAATTCAGCCTAATAAACAGAAAGTGAGCTATTTTATTTATAAAGATATAAAGATTTTCCCCTTTCACTCTTTTGCCTTCCCCTACATCTCTCCCCCTCTCCACTGGAGTGGGAGGAAATTTCTAGCGCTCTAACAATGGGATCTTTTTGTTTTTAGGCCATTTCCCCTTGCCAAGCGTTTGTTGCCCTCCCCCTCTCGCGGTCTCACCGGCGCCGCGGCGCCGTCTCTCACCCCCTCCGCTGCCAGTCGAGAGAGGACGCTTACACGCCATTAACACCTCCCCCCGTTCGTCGAAATAAGCAGGTAAATTTTATATTTTTTAAATTTATTTCTTTTATAAAATGATATTTTAATTTGTTTTATGTATTTTTATATAAAATTAATTAATATTTTAAGTAAATATTCAAATTAGTATTAAAAGAGAGAAAAGTTTATAGATCTTTCTAAAGTGATTTATTTTCCAAAACTCAAATTATGATTTTTTTTTCAATTAAAGCTCAAAGACCGTTTGTAAGCCAGTCAATAAATCGTTTAAGATAGCAAATTTGCGAGTTGAGTTTGTGTTTGATTGGACAAATGATTAATTAATATAATATCGTACGTAGTTGAGTTTGATTATTAGCCTAAGCCCTCCTTTAACAATAAAAGTTAGTAATTATTTTTTATTCTAACAATGAATTTTTTTCTATTATTAAAACAGAAAACATTCGAATCGATTTTTCACTGGCAACTAAACGACTCTATTTACCTCACCACAATCTGTTGAGAGGACGTTCTGAAACCAGCGTCATCTTGGCAACTTCTCTTCCATAAGATCCAAGTAATATTTTTTATTATCCATAATGTTAATAAATATCTTATCATTTAATCCAATAACCTCTAGCTGTCCTGGAAGACTTGGGTTATCCACCCAAGTTCTCTATCAATAAAACTCCAAAAAATATGAATAATAAATATATCATTTCTATTTTATTATAATTTTTCTTAACATTAATATAATAACTAGCTGCACAACCAGATTTGGGGGCCATGGTGCGTTTTTTTTTATTCTTTCAGGCCATTTCGCCCCCTTACTTTTATCAACCGCGGGAGCGACTCTTCGCAGAGCAAGGAAAAAGCAAAAGAAAGCAAAAAAACTCTCAATACTACCATTTAGATGATATTCCAATAGATCCCAATGGCCCATTGCATTTACATAGACGAGTCGACCCTAAGACTATATTATCAAGAAATATTTTAAATCCTTAATAAAAGATAGGGATGTAAAAAAATTTTTTTGAGAAACTTTTCTCTTTTTGGCCGAATATCTCAAAAAATTTTTAAGATATCGAAGCCAAATTTTTTAATTTTAAACTAGAATA
>JAKCPI010006619.1:0-17156 GCA_023213315.1 Euborellia annulipes | reverse complement strand
TCCCACCCGAAGAACCAAAATTTTTTTCAAAATTTGGGAGCCGCCCGCGAAACATTTCCTCTTTCGCGGAACCGAAATTTTGTTCCGTACTTTTAGAATTTGATTTGGCCATTTAATACAAATCGGATTTTAAATATTAGTTTTTAAATCTCGGGGGGTAATTACCCCTTTACCCCCTCTTGTATTCGCCCTTGGCCAGAGGGGGTGTTTAAAATTCCTTCCACGGACACCACGTTGCCGGCCCCTAATTATTTTAACATTAACAAGATTGTGATGTGATAATTCCACCAAATTTTTTTTATAATTACTAATATGTGGTATTTTAATTTTTCGAAATGAAAAAAGTTTTTACGTTATTTGATTAAATTATCCGAACCAAATGAATGCCTCATCCCCCCCCCCCAATCTCCCTTTTGGGAATAAAAAAAATAATTATTACGATATATAAAAATATTATGACAAATAATTAAGCAAATAAATGGGATTAAAAAATAAAAAGTACATTGATAATTGAATCAATAAATAAATGCAAATTAAAGTACTTTTAATCATGATTTTAAGTATCTATTTAATATTTTAATTTTGTGTATAAACATTTATATACGTTCTGTATGTATGAGAGTTAAAATAAATGATCGGCCTCAATCATTTGCGATTTAATATTAATCAGGCAATGCAAATACATATGAATAGCCGGAGCTGCCATCTGTTAACATTTAATAAGCAGCGCCAGAACATTTATTTCTTTCAAATTGTTTGAATAAAATTTTAACAAATAAAGAGATCATATGAAAGATTTTATTGTTAACATATTTTTTTATGGATATTGGAAAAAAATATTGAAAATGAATTTTAGAGGATAAATCAAATAATAGATTTTTTTTTTGAATTATATGAAGAGAGAGAAACAGAGTAATCTAAAAAAAAATCTGGTGTGACTGGTCCTACCAGATTTTTCGTGTCAACATATATTCAGATTAGGATTAGGTGGATGTAGGCAGCCAGCAGTGATAAAAAAAAACTCTATTTGATTATCGCTGACGTTTCGGAATATCTAAGCAACATTAACAGTTTATCGTCCTGAAGATGGGATCGATGTGATTCCGAAACGTCGACAATAATCAAATAGTTTTTTTTTATCACTCACTGGCTGCCTACATCTACCTAATCCTAATAATTACCACTCACCCATCGAATTTCTTATACTTCAAATTAAATTTATAAGTATAGGAAAATATTTATATTTTGTTACCATGGCAACCATTTTTCCTATCCTTTCTATGAAGTACGAGAGTAAAGTGGTCTTCAGAAGATTTCAATGGCAAAATGAGAATATACATTTTAAAAAGAATCTAAAAAATCATTGGATTTTTTGAATTTTGAGAAAAACTGAAAAAGTACATCAGTAAAGTACTAGTACTCTTTGGCCGATTTTGATTAAAAGCTTATTTTCACGCCCTAGGTTGATGTCTAATTTAATTATAAAATTCCAACCTCCTAGCTTATGAGAATGGAGCCCGCCTTTGCTTCTAGACAGGGGGCTTCGCCCCCGTTAGCTGGCTCGGGCCCGCCTGCGGTGGACCCTCGCCTTTTCTTTTTTTTAAACACTCACACTTTTTTCTCATTCACTCTCACATTCACAAGTCTTTTCGGCAACTTAGGCCATTTAAGACTTTTACGATAACCGTTATTTAATAATATATATTTATTTGGGGTCCAGGCATTCTTATTTAAGCCATCTGGTATCCAAATGGCTTAAATAAAATCATCGGACTGCCTGAGGGTCCGAACCCGCGACGTTTGGTATACGAGGTTAGCACGCTAAGAAAAGAATATTATTATTATTCGATTCCAATCAAGTGCCTGCTTGAGGATTTGTTTACATTCATGGAATACACAAATGAAAAGAATACATAAATATTTCTCTATACATTTCCTATGGGAGAAAACGTAACTTTAAAAATTAATAACTCAAAAAGTTATGGGAATTCCGGGATGAAAATAATTTTCCTGTAATCCCTAGAGAGTTCTCTTTATGCATCAAAAATTTCATTTCAAAATTCCAACGGGAAGTTGCCTAAATAGAACGTGACAGACAGACGGACAGACGGACATTAGTGAATTATTTTAACTATTTCCACCTCTTTAAATTTTCTAATACTAATTTCTCTTAAATAAAATAATTTATCTTTTTTCTTCATTAATCAAAAAAAAAAATTATTGGACAACTAATCAATTGAAAGAACAATATTTGTTTTTTACTTTTTTTTTCCCTCTGAGGTGGAGCTAGAGATAAAAATAAAATAGGTGGGAGGCGTACGTCAATTGATACTGTAGAATTCGAGAGAGAGAGAGAGAGAGAGAGAGAGAAACAAAAAGAAAAGGAAAATTACAAGTTTTGTATTTTTATTGTTAAATTCGTTAATCCAAAAAAAAAAAAAAAATTAGTCTGCTAAAACTAAAGGCTACCTACGTAATTGCAAACTTGACAAGCATGCACTTGCGATCTTTTTGTACAAGCAAACTGTAGCAAGTTTTGCGCAAGCATTTTAAATGTGCAAGGCAAATATAATAACAAAAAGAAAAAAAAAATGATAAAATTTTATGTAGACGATGGTCCCATACGTGACCGAAACGTCGGCCCTGGTTTGTTTATAAATTGAAATATAACTAGCTGCTTGTTCATTTATTCTTCCTATTTGATTATTTATATTCTGGCAAACAAGTATAGAATGCGCCTTTAAATTACCGAAAATAAGAAAAAATTGTCTGTTGTGCTACTAGTCACACCAGATTACCCCCCCTCCTCACTAACGAGAAACACCTCTGGATCCGCCACTACTTCTGACTTTGACACTTTTAGGTTAATTTTCGTCATAAGCTGTTTCTTGCACAGTGCCGAAGGGAATTTGTGCATGGTGGTATAAAAAGATGCTTGTCAAGTGTAGAGTTACGCGTGTAGTCAGTCGCCTTGACGTCCAGACAATACGGTGGTGTAAAATGAGAAAGAAAACTTTTGAAATTAGAAAAAAACAATCCCTTCATCCGGTATTTCCACTCTCTGTCACACTCTCTGATCCAATTATTCACCCCTCCGTATATATCTTACATTCATTTAATAATTCCGAGATTAATTAACGTAATATAAGATGGAATTTGTGTAGGCGTCAGATTCCATTCCCAAGACTAAGTCTAATTTGCTCATAAGCTGCTCATGTGTTCACTAAAGATCACACGTATAATGATGTCAAGAACCTCTAATGCTCTCTATTAGTCTAACAATCCTATTATATCAGCTGTGCAAAACATCTGCCTAAAGAGGATTATCATTAGCTCTTTTTCCTTTACGTATTATCTGGACCCCCAATTTGTCCTGAATCCGCTAATAAATTTGTCAAAAGTGTCAATTATAAAATATAAGAGAAAGTTTTTATTAAACCTTTTGTGGTTTGAAATATTATTATTAGGAGAATTTTTAATTATAGACCACATTTTTGTATTAAATATTTATTAAAAATATATAAATACTGTATCGAGTGCTTATTCTGCAGCCGTTATCAAGTACTGTGCACTTGCTCCGACTCAATTGAACTAACTGTCATGTCCGTTACTTGCCTTTTTATATACAGCGACGTCAGCGCCATCTATAGGCATTCCTGTGAAGTTAGATTCAAAGTTTTCCCGCCATTTTTTACTCATTTCCATGAAGTCAGTCACATTTATCAAAGCATGATGTTACAATAAGTTTTTTTTAGTTTGATTTTTACATTTTATTGTAACATCATGCTTTTTATGTAAACACTTGCTTTGATAAATGTGACTGACTTCATGGAAATGAGTAAAAAATGGCGGGAAAACTTTGAATCTAACTTCACAGGAATGCCTACAGATAGCGCTGACGTCGCTTTATATAAAAAGGCAAGCAACGGACATGACAGTAAGTTCACTTGAGTCGGAGCAAGTGCACAGTACTTGACAACGGCTGCAGAATAAGCAGTCGAAACGTTATATATTTTTAATAAATATTTAATACAAAAATGTGGTCTATAATTAAAAATTCTCCTAATAATAATAAGAGAAAGTTGTGTGCTGTGCGAGCAGTCCCACCAGATTTTTTTTTTTATGTATAATTAGATAGAAATAAACCGATTAAAGAGAGATATTATTAATGAAAAGTAATTTCGAGAAAAGGGAGAACGAGAGAAGAGTTTTAATTAAAAAACATATTTTATCTCGTAAATTTGCTTATTTAATAATTTTATCAAAATATTATTACATCACTTAAAAAAAAAAATAATATAATAATAATATTATAATTTACGCTAATTTAATTTTAAAACAAAATTTTAATTTAGTTCTTGTTTCTGCGAGTGGGGGAAATGTTTTTATTTATCTTACCTAAAGAGAGAGATTCATGTCATAAATTTGATGTCGGGGTTTTGACGGAAATACACGGTTTGAGGCTCAGAAAAGACAACTCTGTCTCTGAATAAGATAAAGTATGAAAGAAATAAGCTACCAGTTTGAAATTTTACTATATAATTAATTTAGGCAATTCCTTAGGATGTAATACGAAGTTTTTAAACAAAATTGGCATAAAAGTACTAGTAATTTACTAATGTACTTTTTAAAGTGAAACTTTTATTTAATCCTCTCAAAATTTTTTCGATCTTCTATCAGCATGTCGCGTTACAGGCCGTAACGTCAAAGGCCATGACGCTATAAGCCATGACGTCACAAGCCGTGACGACAAAAATAGGAAAGTTGGTATTTAATATATATGACGAATTATAAAAAAATAATTGTGAGATTCAATTTTTAAATTGACAAAATATAATTTTTAAAATAATTTAAAATGATTCAATTGCTAAATAAATATTGTTCTCAGTTTTTAACATGCGTCTATTGATTTCCCATTTTCCAATTATTAAGTTAAAAAATTAAAAACGCGATTTTAATACCCTTAATTGAATAATTTTTTGAAAATTTTCAGTTAAACGATCCGAAAAAAAAGTTTCACTTGCATCGTGGTTTCATAAAACCACACACACACACACACACACTATCTCACACATTCACTAGTGGCCCTTGGGCGTTTCCGCCTATCTCCACCCATGCACTCTTTCACTCGTCATTCATCCATCACATTCATTCTGAGAGCCTCTTAGCCGTCTGCAGTTGCACGACGTTGCCCGTGTGTCAGCGCGTGGAGGTGGGCTCTCCTTCCTTGCTGCAAGAGAAGGGGATTTCTAATTTGGTTCTAAGTCCTAGATCTATTGGGTGCTTATAACTACTATAGCAGTGTGTGCTCGCTATCCTAATGGTTTTGCGCATCAGGACAGCGAATCTAACTACCTTATCCTAAGTACTATTTTTTACAGGGTTGCATGCTTATTGTGACTGTCATATTTACCTTATTTACCGTACATTTTCCGAGTATTCTTTCCTTATCTGGAAGATTTTCTTCGCGAAGCTGTTTAGTTTTTCATCATAAAACCACACAATGATTTTTTTTTTTTTTATAATAATATTGGCAGAAACTAAATACATATCGACACAAAAAAATCTGCTGTGACAAGCTCAGAACAACCAAAGCTAAGAGAAAGTTGTGTGCTGTGCGACTAGTCACACCAGATTTTTTATTTTCTTTCAGCTGAGCGTCATAGTAGAGAATACAAATTTTTGATACAACTTTGGTCACATCTCTTGTCAGCCAACGTTGCTGCTCTGTTTGTCCCTGTATCGATTACATAGTTTAGGTTTATTATGGGCATATCATTTTAATGTGAAATGGAATTTCAATTAATTTCATTAAAAAAAAAAGAACTAATAATTCTTTTTTATACTGTTAAAAATTTTATTATCTACCCAAATATTCATTAATATTTATTATATTTATTATTATTAAAATTATATAAATCTATAGAATATTTGAATGATTCTATTTTAAAAAGAATTTGCCTTGGCTAATTATATAAAATGAAATGAATGGAACGAATAAATTAACAAAAAACAAAAAAAAATCTGGTGTGACTGGTCGGACAGCACACAGCTTTCTCTTACCTTCGGTAATCGAAAATTGTGTACTGAGCTTGTCACACCAGATTTTTTGTGTCGACATAACTAGAGAATTTAGAAAAAAAAAAAATGATTTTTAAGTGCCCTAAAATAATCTTAAATTTTTCAAATGTTTGAAAAAATTTTCTTGAAACCCCCCCCCCCCCCCATCAAAAATTTCTGGCTACGCCTATGTAACCAAGTATTTATTAATTTAAATAAGCGAACATGGATAGATATTTATAATTCTTTATTTTAAAAGATTTTTTTTTTTTGCTTTATCCAACAACACAGTCAACGTTTCGGCCGATTCTTCCGACCTTCATCAGGACAAGTGTTTTGGTATCATATATAGCTGCCGATAGTTCGAGGCAAACAAAGCACATGCATATCTTGATGAAGTCGTGAAGAATCGGCCGAAACGTCGACAGTGGCCTTCAATCAGCGTTGGCAGACCGTGAAAAATTATTATTGTATCAGGGCCGTAAAATTCTTGTATTTTCAATAAAATTATTGTAAATTATAAAATTATCCAGAAACTGTCTTTAGTTTGTATATTTTGAATTTGTCGTAAGGTTAGGATAGAAAACTGTCAAAAATGTACAATAATTATTGTATATCTAAAAGGAAATTTTTTTCTTTTTTTTTTTTTTTGCTTTAGCTGCCTTGAACTTGTTATTATTAATTATTAGGAACCGACCGAATATTCGGTTTCGGTTACGGTTTCGGCCAGTTTCGGCCAAAAATCATGGTTTCGGCCTTAGTTTCGGTTTCGGCCAAAAAGTGGCCGAACCTTTCGGCCGGCCGAAACCAGAGTCTGAAAAAATGGGATGAGACTCGCATGCAAAAAAAAAAAAAAAAGGTCAAATAATTTGCTTTTGAGGGAGAAAAAAATTTTAGTCTCCCTAAAAAAAAGGTAAAATGATTTTCACGGGAGGGAAAAAAAATTCAAAAAAAAAAAAAAAAAGTAAAATGAAAAAAAAATTTATAGGAAATACAAGTTTCGGTTTCGGTTACGGTTTCGGCCGAAACTAAGGTTGAGGCCGAATATTCGGTTTCGGTTTCGGTTTCGGCTGAAAATCTTGTTTCGGTCGGACCCTATTAATTATACATTCACCCACTAATATTATTTTGGATAATACTCTCTTTTGAAGCATAATGTTTATATTTTAAAATATTAATAAAAAAAAAAAAATCATTGTGTGGTTTTATGAAACTACGATGCAAGTGAAACTTTTTCGGATCTTAGGCGTTTAACTGAAAATTTTCAGAAAATTATTCAATTAAGGGTATTAAAATCGCGTTTTTAATCTTAACTTAATAATTGGAAAATGGGAAATCAATAGACGCATGTTAAAAACTGAGAACAATATTTATTTAGTATTTTAAATTATTTTAAAAATTATATTTTATCAATTTAAAAATTGAATTATTAAATCTCACAATTATTTTTGTATAATTCGTCATAAATATTAAATTTCAACTCACGTCACGGCTAGTGACGTCATAATTTGTAGCGTCACGGCCTGTAACGCGACATGCTGATAGAGGAACGAAAAAATTTGAGGCCATTAAATAAAAGTTCCACTTTAAAAAGATTCTTTTAATAATTTATGTTGTAAATGATATGAAAAAATATTAAAATTGGTATTTAAGTTAATTCAATTTACTTTTTGAAATTTAGATAATTAAAAATCCATTAAAGCATTACATATTATTATTCCGACTGTCTGTGTGTGTGTGTCTGTATGGGATTTTTTTTCCCCTCTAGTAAATTAAATAAAGCTTTTAGGGATGACATTCAGTTTCTGATTGATTTGATTCGGATTGGATTCGTTCCATGGATGTGAATATGTTTATCAGAGGGGGCGCGCCATTTTAAGATCGGTTTGTATGTATATGTACTTTTGAAATAAAGCCCCCTACCCTCCCCAGTAACCCTTGAAATTGAGGGCTTGCTTGCCTTGGGAACTGATCCCTTCCTCTTATCTAAAGGGATGCAGTGGCGCGGGCAAAAGTCAACAACAGACATTTTATACTATTCAAATATATATATATATATATATACGCTCAACAATAAGTGGATTTCGAAAAGAAAACGCTGATCTGATGATACGGAAATTCAGCAAGGTAGACAAGTATATTACCCTTTTTTTATGGAATTGAGGCGAAACAGTAAAGAAAAGAAAATTCTTTTTTTTTTGAAAAATATTTTTTTTTTCTATCACTTATTATAAATACAGGGTGATCCACTATTATGTCTCTATTTTCATTTTACTATTCTATAACAGGGATCATAAGCATGGATCAGAAACATGTCGAATAGCCCCCAAAATTGATTATCATATTAATTTTGATCGTGATATAAAATTTCATTTCATTTTATATAAAAAATTTATCAATTGACTTATGAAATTCAATCATTATTCTATTTCCTGTAACATTATATTTCTTTTCATATTTGGTGTAACCAGGGTTGCCACATATTAAAATGCTCAATGTAGAACAATAGGAAATGGACATATATATATTTTTAGGTGATGATAATGCTAATTTATTTTGTTATTTATTTAATGACTACATTCAATGTCTGAACTTATATTTTTCATCACTCTTCGCGCATTTTAATAATTTAATGTTGTTTCGAACTTTCTCATAAAATTGTACGCAATTTTCTTTACAATTAACGAAAAATACATTTTCTTGGAACCATACATCATTTGACCATCACAATTCAAATCCAAACGGAGCGATACTAGCGCTTACTGCAGTGGCGAAAAGTGGAAGTTTGTAGTAAAACGAAAATTTTTTTGTTGGGTTGATAAATTAATGTTATGTTATTGTGTTCATAAAATCATATCCAGGTGTTTAGAAATCGATTATACAAACTTATAAAAAACCAACTTAATATTTTATTTTCAAAGTAGGGCACATTAGGCTTCATTGTAGGACGTAGGACATTCATTGTGATTGTAGGACTGTCCTACCGAAAGTAGGACGCGTGGTAACCCTGGGTGTAACTATCAATTTTATGTAAAAAGACAACATAATTCAATAGACATTTTTGTTCTAAATATTATCAGGTATTATCTTTCAACGATAATTGACCACAAAGTATTAATTTAAATATTTAAGACCTTATAATAAAGGAAAAATTAAATATCTATTGAGAAGTGTTTTATATTAATACTTTGTTGTTCAGTTTCCATTAAAATTTTTTTTTTTTATTTCTTTGTATTTTTTTAATCAATTTAAAAACACATGTACAGGTCTATTCTCTAAAAACAAGCGTTAAAATTTAAAATAAACAAATGCGTGTTAAAAAATCTGGTGTGACTGGCGCACAGCACACAACTTTAAAATTTAAAATAAACAAATGCGTGTTAAAAAATCTGGTGTGACTGGCGCACAGCACACAACTTTCTCTTACCTTCGGTAATCGAAAGTTGTGTACTGTGCTTGTCACACCAGATTTTTTGTGTCGACATGTATTTAGTTTCCGACAGTAGGGTACAATTGAATTCAAGATGTAAAATTTATAAGTATGGCAAAATGTTTATATTTTGATACCATGGCAACCATTTCTCCTATCCTTCCCTATGAAATACAAGAGTAAAGTGGTCTTCAGAAGATTTCAATCGCAAAATGAGAATATACATTTTAAAGAGCATGTAAAAAATAATTGATTTTTGAATTTTAAAAAAAATCGTTGGAGCAAATTTTGAGAAAATCGAAAAAAACTGAAAAAGTACATCAGTAAAGTGCTAGTACTTTTTGGTCGATTTTGTTCAAAAGCTTCGTGTCACGTCCCATGGAGGTGCCTAACTTAAATATACAATTTCAACCTCCTAGCTCTTTTCGTTCTTGAGATATTTTGTTCACAGACACACAGACACACACACACACACACACACACACACACACACACACACAGAGAGAGACAGACAGACCATGTCGCGAAAACCACTTTTTTGGATTCAGGGGACCTCAAAACGTGAAGATCCATCAAAATCTCGACATCGAATTTTTGACATGAATCCAATACTTTCTCTCTATATATATATATTACATATATACATAGGTAAGAGAAAGTAAAAAGTAATGTGAAAACAATCAGCGTTAAAAAAATGCTATTCTCTAAACAAAGTTTTAACAACGACGTTAACATGTTGCTTTTGTTTCATTTGATTTGATGTAGCCTATTATTTAAAACTATTTATTAAGGGGGGTCTAACGTACTTTAAAAAAAAAAAAAAAAAAAAAAAACTAGACTATTATAAGGAATTTTTCAATGCGGTTTCTTTTTAAATGAATTAAATTCATAAGAGATTATTGGGACATCGAGCTATAATTGTTTTAATGACTTATTTAAAAATTATCGTAATTAATTTTTTTGTTATCAAGCAAATTCAAAAAAACAATCTGTCCCAATAATCTTTAATTTTTTTAATTTACAAATGAATTTATTGTTATTATTAATCACATATTAATTAATTTTTAAAATAAGCTTAGATGATTTATTTAAAATTCATCTGTCAAATTAGTTCAGCATTCTTGCAATAGATGGCAGGCTAGTCTAACAGCCGATATAGTATTAGCCTATATTTATATATTTTTATGCTTTTATAAAAGATACATAATATATAATAACATTTATAAAGTATTTATTGTTAAAAGATCAATGGAAATCAACCAAATGCATTAAATATTTTTAGCTACCATTCTGACATCTCTTGGCAAATTTTTGAATTACTTGTTTTTTTGGGCATACTTTTTATGACACACAACGCCATCTTATCGGGAAAAACATGCGTAACTACTTCGCTCCCGTTCCCCCTTAAATAAAAGGCTTATGTTATTTTCTATAAAGTATGATTTCAGGGTTTTTTTAATTCATTAATTCACTAAATTTCGGGCGGATACGGTCCAAAAAAATCTAACTAGTACTCTTTGGTCGATTTTGTTCAAAAGCTTCGTGTTACGTCCAAGGGGGGTGGCTAACTTAAATATAAAATTTCAAGCTCTTTTCGTTCTTGAGATACTTTGTTCACAAAAAGTTTATATTCTTACACGATTTTTTTTTGAAAAGAACCTATACAAAAAATATTATTTTTATTAGCAATTCCTTTACTTTTATTTTTCGGTCTTTTATGTAATTCCTTTATCATCTAATTTAATAAAATATTTCCTTATTATTAATCACGAATATCTTTGAGAAAAAAAATAAATAAATAAATAAAACAACAACAAAAGGATTTCAGCTCTCATTTCCTCGACTGAATTCGTTTGCCACCCACGGACACGAGAGAGAGAGAAAAAAAAGAAATATCCACCTAATAAAAAGGGTGTGATAAAAAGAAAAAAAACACACTAATTTAATCTAAAATAAATAAAGACAGCCGGGAGAATTCAAAAGAAGAATTGAAGGGAAGGATTTTAAAAATTCGTGATGAGTAGAGAGAAGGAAATTTAATCTTTTCTTCTATCTTCTATATATACTGGTATATATAAAAAAAAAGGCTTGAATTAATTAAAAGATAGAAAGAAAAGAGGTAAAGATTTTTTTTTTTATATATAATTTACTTAATAATAATAAAAAAAAATATTATCTTTTGTTAACGATGGCGATGAGAGAGGTAGCTGGCTGTCCAACGTTTAGATCTATAAATGGAGAGGATTATTAATTATAGACCACATTTTTGTATTATTATTATTTTTTTTTTTTAAGTGAAACTTTTATTTGATCGTCTCAAATTTTTTTCACTCTCCTATCAGCATGTCGCGTTACAAGCCGTGACGTCAAAAGGCCGTGACGCTACAAGCCATACGACGTCACAAGCCGTGACGACAAAAATAGGAAAGTTGAAATTTAATATATATGACGAATTATAAAAAAAATAATTATGAGATTTAATTATTCATTTTTATTATTAAATGCTTTTATTTAACTTACTCTTTCAAGGTCACCAACTTTATGGCTTTGTTAAGGACACTTCCCGATGAGCTAGAGGTGTGAAATTTGATATTTAAGAGACATTTTTGATGACGCAAATTGTGAGTTTGGTTTTTACCAAAATGGACCAAACTAATGTGGTACTTTATTTGAAACCCTTCGTGAATTAATGTAATTTCAAAAGACTTCCCGATGGGCTAGAGGTGTGAAATGTAATACTTAAGGTTCATTTTTGATGACGCCACTATATGGTGGTTTTGATCAAAATAGACCAAACTAATGTGGTACTTTATTTGAAACCCTTCGCGAATTAATGTAATTTCAAAAGACTTCCCGATGGGCTAGAGGTGTGAAATGTAATACTTAAGAGTCATTTTTGATGACGCCACTATATGGTGGTTTTGATCAAAATAGACCAAACTAATGTGGTACTTTATTTGAAACCCTTCGCGAATTAATGTAATTTCAAAAGACTTCCCGATGTGCTAGAGGTGTGAAATGTAATACTTAAGAGTCATTTTTGATGACGCCACTATATGGTGGTTTTGATCAAAATAGACCAAACTAATGTGGTACTTTATTTGAAACCCTTCGCGAATTAATGTAATTTCAAAAGACTTCCCGATGGGCTAGAGGTGTGAAATGTAATACTTAAGAGTCATTTTTGATGACGCCACTATATGGTGGTTTTGATCAAAATAGACCAAACTAATGTGGTACTTTATTTGAAGCCTCACGCAAATAAGGCCCTACCCGAGTCGAAATCGAACGCCTGGTTTGAACCTTTTAGTCCTGAATTCCCTTGTTATTTGATGGGATGTTATTTATTTACAATTTTGTGAAAGCCTACTGATTCTACCAGGAGAATTAGAAGATTCAAACCAGTACTTGAACGCCTGGTTTGAACCTTTTAGTCCTCAATTCCTTTGTTATTTGATAGGATTAAAATTTGGTTAAAGCCTACTAAACCTACCAGGGGAATTAGAAGGTTCAAACTAGTATTTGAGTCAAAATTTAAAGCCTGGCTTGAGCCTACTGAGCCTGCCAGGAGAATTAGAAGGTTCAAACCAGTACTTGAACGCCTGGCTTGATCCTTGCAGTCTTCAATTGAGGACTAAAAGGTTCAAGCCAGGCGTTCGATTTTGACTCGGGAAGTACTGGTTTGAATCTTCTAATCCTCTCGGGTAAAAATTAAAAACAGTGCGATCTCAGCGCCAAAGCTTTAATAGATGACCACCTTTCATTTTCTTTTCATTCCTTGGATATTTGGATTTATTATCGATAAAAAAGAAGTAAGTTTTAAGTTTTATTTTCATTTTTTTCATTAATTTTCTTTGTTATTATTAATTATTTTTATTTATTTAAGGGTCAATGTTATAAAAACAAGCCAAAACAAAATGATAAGGTTAGCTGTTATTTTTATTTTTATTTTTTTTATATAGATGTAATCTTATATTCTATTTAATTTTTTCAATTATATTCATTATAAATTTTAGTTGTAAAAACACATTGGCCTGAAGAAGCCACTTTAATTTTAATAAATGAATACAAGGAACATTGGCCATTCATGTCATTTTGAAAGGTAAGAAGACAAATTAAAAAAGATTATAAATTTATAAAATTAATTTATATATTTTTCACATTTCCAGAGAACTAAAAGAAGTTCTTACTGAAAAGAAAAATATTTTTCCACTTGTGATAGCCATAGGCGCCGGAACTGGGGGGGGCACGGGTACATTGCCCCCCCCCTGGCATCCTACAGGGGGGGCAGGGGGGGGGCAAAATTTCTTCTTTTATTTCATTTAGTTTTAAAAATGATATATTTTAAAATTTTTTTATTTAAATTTAAAAAAAATTAAAAAAGTAAGAAATTTTTTTATTTTATATAGACCTATTGTATTTCTAAATTCTAAATACATTTTATATGGAATTAAAATAATAAAATTTAGATAACATGAAAACTTGAGACTTTATGCCTTGGAAAAAAAAATTAAAATAAAGAAAATTAAAAATATTTATTTCCTTCAAATAGTAAATAACAAATCTACTATATAGCCTAAAAAAATTTTGATTAAATAATTTGCATATTGTTAAACTATATATTTGTAAAAGTTAAATATAAAGGACTACAGACTATTTAGTGTAGTTGATTAACAGTTATAAGAAGAAAAAAATGAAACGTCGATTTATTGATGATTATTTTAAAAAGAAACAGGTAAGAATGGCCGTAGGCCTACTCTTAAAAACTTATTTTTCTTCGCCAAAAATATACGTACGCTAAAAATTTAATAAAAAAATGAAAATTTCTTATTATATCTGGTTCTTTCGTAGGCTCTTTAGAAAAAGGAAGCATTAGCACGGGTAGTCCTTTGCACCATGAGCATCGCCCTAGTACCAGCAGTAACATTTCTTCCACAAACACCATAGGTATTAATATAATAATTTCAAAAAATGAGTCATTATGCTTGTTTATTGTTTTGTTGCCTTGCTCAGAGATCGGAAATTCAATTAAATAATTTATTCATTTATTTAACAGAAAACATCGCCGATGATCCATCTGCTCCTGTAAAGAGTGTTTCTTTTGCTTTTACTAAAAACACACACGAAAAGATATGCTCTTTAAACGAACCGTATCAACCTTTGGATATTCCTCCATGGACCCAATCTGGACGTAATCATAATTTTCAGAATGAGTGGTTCACAACATACCCTTGGCTTCATTTTGACTCAATGACTAAAAGTATTTTTTGTTTCATATGTGTCCAAGCGCTAGGAAAAAAATTAGTAAAATGTGAAAAAAATCATGAAACAAACTTAGTGATTGATGGGTATAAAAACTGGAAAAAAATTATCATAAAATTAAAAAGTCACGAAAAATCTGCTTTTCACAAAGAATCATTTATAAAATTAGAAGCACTGAAGAAAAATACTCCAATTATTTCCTTATTATCTGAACAAACATTATCTGTTCAAATACAAAATCAAATCGCTCTAAAAACAATAATAACCTCAGCATTATATTTAGCTCGTCAGGGAATTGCATTTAGAGCACATGATATTAATGAAGGAAATTTCATTCAATTATTACGTCTCAGGGAAAATGACATTCCAGAATTAAAATTATTTTTAAAACACAAAAAATCATATAATTCTTCAGATATTCAGAATGAAATATTGAGAATTATTTCCCATGATATTTTGCGTAAAATTATTAAAATAATAAAAAAAAGAGGAGAATATTCTCTCATTGTTGATGAAACCAATGATGTACAGGGAAAAGAACAAGTTTCTATATCGATCAGATCTGTAGATGAAGATACTCTTGAAATTGATGAGTTTTTTCTTGGTCTCTATGACACTCACTCTATGACTGGGGAATCATTGTATAATATTATAAAAGACATGCTTATTCGTTTTGATTTAAGTATGGATCTCTTGCGAGGACAATGCTATGACGGAGGATCAAATATGACCGGAATAAAAAACGGTGTCAAATCAAGAGTGTTGGCAGATCAACCAATGGCTTTATTTATTCATTGTTCAGCTCATTCTCTAAATTTGGCTGTGCAGGATTCTTCAAAAAGAATTCCTTTAATACGTGATTGCCTTCAATGGGTAAACGACATAGGAGTTATTGTCAAAGAATCACCAAAACGATCACATAATTTTCATGAGATTGCTAAGGCTCATGGAATAGAGAAAACTGGCCCTCGGCCATTATGCCCAACCCGTTGGACCATCAGACATACTTCATTGTCAGGGGTTATCAATACTTACCCTGCTGTTTTGGACTTTCTATTTTCATTAGCATCTTGTAATGATGATATAGGGTCCAAAGCCAGGGGACTTTATGATCAATTATCAAAGGGTTCTATATACTTTGGAATTAGACTTAGTTATCTAATGTTTTCTTTAACTGATCAATTGAGCAATGTTCTTCAAAGTGAAACGCAAACTGTAGCTGGGGCAAAGGAAGCTGTTGAGTTAGTTTTAGAATCTTTAAAAAAAAAACGCTCAGAACAATTTTTTAATGAAATGTGGAAGGATGTAAAGAAAAAAATAAAAGAAATGAATCTTGAGGAGCCCTCGTTACCGAGAAAGCGAGAGATTCCTAAAAATTTCTATATAAACCTAACGAGTCTGAACACAAGTTCACGTCAATAGAAGAATATTTTAGAAAAACTTTCTATGAAGTTATTGATGGGATAATCAACGAGATTGAATTAAGATTCTCCCAACCGGGGTTTTTAAAATATCTACAAATCGAAAAAAATTGTTATTTTAGAAACCCGTTTTTGGGACCAATCTGTTATAGATATTTTAAAAGAATATGAGTTTGTAGAAGAAAAGGTCAAAAGAGAATTTGATTTCTTTAGGGAATTAATTCCTCAAGCTAAATGCTTGAATGATTTTGTAATAAAATACAAAAAATCTTAATCAAGAATCAAAAAAATTATTTCCTAACCTGAGAAATATTCTAAAACTACTTTTAGTGATCCCGGCCACATCAGCAACCGCTGAGCGCTCATTTTCTATGTTAAGAAGAATAAAAACATATCTTCGCTCAACAATGACGCAAGAACGATTAAATCATGTATGCATAATAAATACATATCCAGAAATCGTAGATGAAATAGATATCCAAAATATCATGGCTACATTTATAAATAGTAATGACTTTAGAATTCAACATTTTGGCAAAATTAAAAAAATAATTTCCATGATTTATAAATAATATTATTATTGATATATATATATATTTTATATAAATAAAAATTGTATTCAAGCAAATGTTTCTTTTAATTATTATTACTCTTATTAAACCTTTTTTTTTTTATATTCTTTCCCCTTTCAATCACTCGACTTTTTTTTTTTTTTTTTTTTAACATTCACACTTTTTCTCATTCACACTCATGCACACACATTCATACAGTCTTTTCGGCTTAGGCCATTTAAGACTTTGACGATAGCAGTTATGAATATATATTATTTGGGGTCCAGGCATTCTTATTTAAGCCATTTGGTATCCAAATGCCTTAAATAAAATCATCGGACTGCCTGGGGTCGAACCCGCGACGTTCGGTATACGAGGTTAGCACTCTAACCCCTACACCAAGCCCCGAGGGCAATCATATCATCTCCATAT
>JAKCPI010006618.1:0-29262 GCA_023213315.1 Euborellia annulipes | reverse complement strand
GACAAGCACAGAACCAAGGGCGTATAGAAATTTTTTCCGGGGGGAGGGCCCAAAACTCAAAAATTTTTTTAAGAAACTATACTTTTTTCACACGAAATTTTTTGAGGAACATTTTTTCTATTGCGGAACCAAAGTTGTCCATCCTGCGGAAAAATTTGTTGTGCTGATGTCTGTATATCCCTATATATGTATATGTGTTTGGGAATTCCGGGGGGCCCGGGCCCCCGCCCCCCCCTTAAATACCCCTCGCACAGAACACAACTATGAATACCGAAAGTAAGAGAAAGTTGTGTGCTGTGCGACCATTTAAATTTAAAAAATATTTTTTTTTATTTTCGAAATTCAATCATAGACAAAAAATTTTAATTTTGATTAAAAAAATGTAATGTTTTTTTTTATTATTTTTATTGGATATTTTTAATAACGCTTAATATCATTTTGATCATAAAAAATACCTTTGTATATATTTTATACTTTATTTAGCTTGTATTTTCAAACTTATCAGCACCTTGTCAATAAATATGATAATTTTCTGGAATAAAGCTCCTAATAAAGAGACGAAGCTCTTTGTGAATTATATTAGTGATCTTTATCATTTAGCATCATGTCCATCTCGATGACGTCGGCAGATGTTACCAGGATGACTCAAGAAATATCGTTCTTTCAATTAAGAGTCGCCGAAAAAATTGAAGCCAGGTCTCTCGGTATGGGGTCCCATCAATCTTGTAAAATCATAGCCAAGATATCTTTTAATATTGTAGGAAAAATAAAACTAAATTTTTGATACTTTTTCAAAATGCAATGAATAATGTTGATGGAGGATGGAAGGGGAGAAAAAAAGTAATTTCTCTAGAACAAAAGAAAAAAGGGGACAGTAAGCCAAATTTATTGAATTCAGAAAATGAGTTTTAACTAAAAAAAAAAATTATTTACGAAAATTCTGCAAAAGGACTTAAATGGCGTCCAATTTTCTAGACAGAAATTCAAAAATTAAGATAACAAGACAAAATTAGAAGCAGCTGATTTTATAGGAGGATAGCGTCTTGAATCTCTTTAACTGTTGTACAACGAGACATATGAGACATCTGGACAGAGAGTCTCAATCGGGTAGATAGAAACCCCCAAAGAGGAGGGAGGGTCTCCAGCTCGAGAGATAGAGTCCCACACTCCAAGTGGTCCAGGGATGCAATCGGATCCGTTTGTTCGACAGGAAGCGGCCTGGACGATACTCGTTTCATATACAATCGCCGCCTTGTCTTTTTAGGGGCCCCACTGGCGCCGAAACATTTGGCCACAAACCCAAAAAACCAAAAGCGCCAATTGTCCCCGAAACCTTAGCTGCTGATTGGTTAGAAATGGTGTATGTTTCTATGGGAATTTGATTTCATCTAATATTTCAGATATAATTAAATAAAGGCGGTTCTTTTATTTCAAAAAATTCGGGAATGACTTCCCCTAGACTTTTTTTTTACAAATGCTTGATTATCTTAAACCTGCCAGAAAGAAAAGAGAACAATTTTTTTTTTTTTGTGTATTGACACTTTTTTATTTTTCTCTTACCTCTATATATATGTTAATATATAGAGAGACAAGTATTGGATTCATGTCAAAAATTCGAACTCGAGATTTTGATGAATATACACGTTTTGAGGTCCCCAGAATCCAAAAAAGTGGTTTTCGCGACATGGTCTGTCAATGTGTGTGTGTGTGTGTGTGTGTGTCTGTCTGTCTGTGAACAAAATATCTCAATAACGGAAAGAGCTAGGAGGATGAAATTTTATATTTAAGTTAGGCACCCTCATGGGACGTGACACGAAGCTTTTGAACAAAATCGACCAAAGAGTACTAGTACTTTACTGATGCACTTTTTCAGTTTTTTTCGATTTTCTCAAAATTTGCTCCAACGATTTTTTTTTTTTATAATTCAAAAATCAATTATTTTTTTAGATTCTCTTTAAAATGTATATTCTCATTTTGTCATTGAAATCTTCTGACTTTACTCTTGTACTCCATAGAAAAGATAGGAGAAATTGTTGCCATGGTAACAAAATATAAATATCTCTCCACACTAATAAATTTTACATCTTGAAATTCAAATGTAGCGTACTGTCGGAAACTAAATACATGTCGACACAAAAAATCTGGTGTGACAAGCACAGTACACAAATTTCGATTACCGAAGGTAAGAGAAAGTTGTATGCTGTGAGCCAGTCACAGCAGATTTTTACTTTCTCTTATTTTTTATTCGGAAAAGGGTGAAAATAAAATAACACTAGATTATTTGATTAAAAGATTTTATTAATTAACAATTAATACGTATTTCCACAATTACTTGTAATCATCAGAAGTGATTACATTCTAAATTTCTGATGATGACACGTAATTATCGAAATACGTATCAAGGGTTAATTTTTAATTAATAAAAACTTTGAAATAAATAATCTAGTGTTTAATTTGTATATTTAATTTTAATTTACAAAATGTTTCAACGAGAACTAACGGTCGAAAGTTTAAATCTTATGAGATCAAAACATTTTGAATTTAAAGATATATGAAAACTTATATACAACTAAACTTGCAATCTTAAATAAATCTATCTTCAAAACATAATTCAAATTCCACCATTTTTAAAAAAATCCCTTTGATCTAGGCCTATCATCAGTTTTTTTTTTAATTCTCCAAATTTATTATTAGTTTATACATAATATTTTTAAAAATGTAAGAAATGCCCGGTGTCGTCATTATCGCGTTATTTCTTAATACATGTTAGGATTAATAACTTAATTGAAAAAAAATGGAGAGACAAAAGCAATTATCAAGCCATATTGTAGCTAAAAGTCAACTCGATTACGAATTCTTCAGCATCTGACGACTCGAGACATGATTCTGGTGTCTCCTACTCAAGACATTCCTCCTTGCGCGTCTCGGCAACAAGAATAATTCCTTTAGATTTACAGAATTATTTCAGCAATTAAGCCTTTTAATTAGTGATCAAATAAAAATAGTTATTATAGCTAAGAACTGGCGGCTGAGTAAATTTTTATAGATGGCCTAAAACATCCAAAGAGTTGCAAAAGTGAGAAAGAGAGAAAAAAGATAGACTTCATGAGAACCAACCAATTGATAAAAATTTTAATTAATTAAATATAATAAATAGAAAAAGTTGTAGAACTTTCATTAGATATTTAATGTTTAATAAAAATTAAATTAATTGCAATTTTAATTAAATTAAATTATATTAAAGTAATTATCAAATAGTTGTTTAGCATTAATTAAATGGTTTATTAGAATTTTCTATTATTTATTTAGATAAAAAATTTTAAGTGTTTAAAATGAAATATTATTTGGTAAGAATTTATATTATAAGTAAGAAAAAAAAAAATTATTTCTTGAGAACATCCCTTTAAAATTTTTTTATTACTTTTATTAATTCGTCGGAAATAGAAACGTGTTGAAAAAATTTGGTGTGACTGGTCGCATAGCACACAACTTTCTCTTACCTTCGGTAATTGAAAGTTGTGTTCTGTGCTTATCACACTAGATTTTTTTGTGTCGACATATATTTAGTTTCTCCGACAATACGGTACATTCGAATTTCAAGATGTAAAATGTATAAGTATGGGAAAATAATTATATTTTGTCAGCATGGTAACCATTTCTCCTATCTTTCCTATGAAGTACAAGAATAAAGTGTGCTTCAAAAGATTTCAAGGGCAAAATGAGATACATTTTAAAGATCATGTAAAAAAATAATTGATTTATGAATTTTAAACAAAATCGTTGGAGCGAATTTTGAGAAAATCGAAAAAAAATTAAAAAGTACATCAGTAAAGTAATAGTACTCTGTGGCCGATTTTGTTCAAAAGCTTCGTGTCAGGTCTCAGGAGGGTGCCAAACCTAAATATAAAAGCTCCAGTTCTTTTAGTTCTTGAGATATTTTGTTCACAGATAGACAGACACACTCAGACAGACCATGTTGCCAATGATTCAAATTCATTTTCTCTATATATATTTATATATTACATATGTACATTGATAAAAGAAAGTAATAATTTTGTTTCATGATAATTTTTTCTTAATTCACCATTAAGGAAGCAAATATTAGATTCTGTTGGAGTGAATTAAAACTTACGAAAATTCGAAGTATAAAAATAAGTTTGAGATTTGAAATAGTAGTCGAAATTATTTCAAATTTGAATAATTTCATTGTAATTTAAGAAATTAATATAAAAACAAAGTTCTTGCTTATTAATTCTCAGTGCATGCCTCCTTTAATTAGATTCTTCAATTATGAAAATTTACATTCATCTTGAGGCTTTTCAAGGCGGTAATTTTTTTGAATTTTTTAGGAGACATGAAAAAGTATTAATTACATATAATTAATATATATTCTAGGCTGACACCACAAAAGAGGATAGTGCAAAAGAAGAAAAACCTTTTTGGGTCAGCGGACTAAAAAGTACAACCACCAAAATCTTTGCCAACAAGCTAAGATAGACCAAGAAATGTCTGGATGGAAAGGTGAAAAGAATAAAACTGTTGAAACTATTGATATTTACATTTTTTCAATAATTCATTGTAAAATATTAATGCCAAAAAAATCTATAAAACTGACTGAGGTCGCACTTCCCTACTGGCACCAGAATAATTAATAAATTAAAGTGACCACATTTTCATCTTTTCAAACACTGGTCGAAACCGAAACTTCCGTTCCTAATTAAAATAATTAATAAATAATAAGTAAAATATTTTTGGCAGTACATTTAAAATAAGAAATGCAGATATTTCTAAAAAGTGGGACACTTTAAAAATCGGCGGGACGCGGGACAAATCTCCAAAAAGCGGGACTGTCCTGCAAAATCGGGACATATTTGGTATATCCAAATAGCTTAAATAAAAATGTGATAATTTAAACAATATGCATTAGTTTTATCTATAAAAACATAAGCGGTGAATCAATCATAAAAAGATTCAATTGCAAATCATTTTAATTAAATTGTTGATTTTTAAACAATAATTTTAACGTTAATCAAAATGTTCGCTCGTGCTGGCATCAGCTGCTTCTCTGAATTTTTAAGAAAATGCCTTTATCATATTGATTGATTGACAAGGGCCCTCCAAAAAATCATTTCATAAAACCATTTTTCTTAATTTCTTAAAATGTATCTAGGGAAATTTGTGTTTGTCGTCCAACGTAATTTTTTGCTTTTCGAAGACTTTGGGGAGGGAGTATCTAGGAGTCCATGAATACACCTCGGTTATGACAAATAGTTATTCCCCTCTATCTTGCGGAGTGAAAAAGATTAATTATTGAAAAATCGAATAGGCTATTTGAAATTAGATAAAGATAATTAATAATTTAATTAAATTATTTTTCTTCCCTCCTTTCTATATGGCAAATTTCGAAATTGTATTTCTAAAAGCATCATCCTTTTAACAAGATTTGAAATGTCATTGAGAAATTTCAAATCCCTTAGGAGGAGAGACACGCAGGCCCTTGAGATTTATATATATTTACATAGACATGTTATGTAATAATTTAATAGAGGCTTACAATAAAATCGATGTTGTCCATACAAGCATAAAATATTTTTCTCTAATATAAAATGCATGAAAAGATAACAAAGGGCTTTACCAACACTCACCAAGAAATATTATTTTAAACTTCGAAATGACATTTTCTTTCTGATAAATGGAGAGTTTTGACAAACAAAACATTAAAAACTGAGTCTTTCATATGTAAGAACAATTGCGAAATTATGTGCATGTTAAATTCGTTTAGAATGTGTCATAAAAAAAAAATTACAAAGATAAAGAAATGATTAAAAAAAAATATATATTTTTAAAAAGGTAAATGATATATTTAATCAGCTTTATAAATTGATTTTTCGAACATAAACGGGAAAATATTTTAATTTTGCCGTCGAATTTTCGAAAGACAATATTCGAAAATATTATTGTTCAGAACCATCAAATGCCAACTAAAGATTATTGATATATTTAGAGATTCATTTGATTTCTTTTTTTTATATTTGATATTTTTGAAACTCAATAATACATCACTAAAAGACTAATCAACATGAAAATAAATAACGCTGGGCAAACAAAACATCAAAGATCACATGATTAGCGATCATCATTCGATGATTGAGTGATTTGGAAGGAGGGATTCTCGGAAGTCGACTTCTTGCAGAGAGAGCCTCGATGGGTTTGAGTCATAATTGGGCTGAGGGTCTCCTCGTAGGGTAGCAAAAGGCCTTAAGGTCCCTGGCAATCTTCAATCCGGAAATGCTTTGCGTTCTGCCTCTCAAATGCGCACTTTCACCAAAAATTTCAGGGTTATTCGGTTTTAAGCACCTTACTAATTAAATATTATAAAATTATGTATATTTTTATTGAATTAAAAAGAGTGGATTTAATTGTTTTTGCACACAATTTTTTTTTAACTACACCCTGCTCATATACATGGTACGATAGGATAAATTGTATTACTCAGAAAGATAGGCAATAAAAATTTAATTGTCAGATGAATATTTATTTAAATCATTTGGATTCCAAATGGTCTAAATTTAAATGTGCCTGGATCATTTGTATCGTAAATAATAAATATATTTGTGTAAAGTCTATATACCAAAAAGACTTAAAAAATCTAATTGGCCAAAACAATAATGAATTTCGAACAATATTTGTTAATTTATATAAATATTGTTCTTCTTCTTCTTCTTTCCTAGCCATATTCCCTGAGTGCGGGATCGGCGGAATGGGTCGAAGAAATAGAACCGGAAGAAATAGAACAGGCCGGCCCGTCGCAAAGTCTGACGCCTATTGAAAATATAGAAGGAAGGAACAGATATGTAAAGAACAGAAGGACAGCCAGTCCCAGCTCGGGTAGGTCGTGATCGCTATCCACGTACCCACAAGATGTGGGCCCCTGAGCATTAATTTATAAAATATTAAACAACTTTTATCGTAAAAGTCCTAGGTTGCCGAAAAGATTGTGTGAGTGTGAGTGTGAATGAGAAAAAGTGTGTGTTAAAAAAAAAAAAAATACCACTCGCTTAACAAAACGAATATTTATAAAAAGCAGGAAATATACGACGAAATATTTAGTTAGAAATAATAAGCATATACCAACATAGTACATAATTAAATTTATTCCACCGAAATGTAGCTACTCTTTACAAATTGTTAGCCTAATCTTGATATGCTTATCTTTATAAACAGGTAAAAAGTTTTATAAAACCATTTCAAAGCTGATGATCGCAATACTTTCTCTCTATATATTTATATATTTCATATATATAGTAAGAGAAAGAAAAGTTGTAGCAAGAAGAAATCAAGCCAGCTTCCCCTACTAACTAATCTGTTATGCCACCCTCATAGCAGTCAGGGACCTTTAAAATTTCCTATACTACAGTATAAAGCTACGAGAATGATCTTAATCGATTTTTTTGAATGTTTTTAAGAAACGCGCTGTAATGATTTGAGAAATTAATATCCTATAAGTTTGAAAAAAATAATAGTGGAAGGCCGTAAGCTTCTCTATTTAAGCCATTTGGATACCAAATGGCTTAAATAAGAATGCCTGGACCCTATATTGGGGACAAATTCATAACTTACAGTTATCGTCAAAGTCTTAAATGGCCTAAGTTGCCGAAAAGACTGTGCGTATGTGTGTGTGAATGTGAGTGTGAATGGGAAAAAGTTTGTGTTTTTTATGAAAAAAAAAAGAAAAGTAAATGATTTTTTATAATTTTTACTTCAATAGTCAAGATAAAAAAATAGAAGCTCATTTAAATCAGGTTTTAATATATTATCAATTCCAGATCTATTTTCAGAAGTAAAAATCTGGTGTGACTGGCGCACAGCACACAACTTTCTCTTACCTTCGGTAATCGAAAGTTGTGTACTGTGCTTGTCACACCAGATTTTTTGTGTCGACATGTATTTAGTTTCCGACACTAGGAAATATTTGAATTCAGATGTAAAATTTATAAGTATGGGAAAATATTTATATTTTGTAACCTTGGCAACCATTTCTCCTATCTTTCCTATGAAGCACAAGAGTAAAGTGTGCTTCAAACAATTTTGAGGGCAAAACGAGAATATACATTTGAAAGAGCATCTAAAAAATAATTGATTTTTGAATTTTAATCAAAATCGTTAGAGCGAATTTTGAGAAAATCGAAAAAAACTGAAAAAGTACATCAGTAAAGTACTAGTACTCTTTGGCCGATTTTGATTAAAAGCTTATTTTTCCGGTCCCGGGGGGTGTTTAACTTATATATAAAATTTCAGCCTCATAGCCAGGGATGGGCAAGTTACTCGATTTTGAGTAACGAGATACAAAATACCAATTACTTAAGATTTTTGTAACGAAATACAAGATACCAATTATTCACGGGTTTGTGTAACGAGATACAAGATACCAATTACGTATTTCAAATACATTGAAAATACCAATTACAAACAAATTTTTCCTTGATTTTAAAATTATTTTTGATGGGGTAATTCTGGAACCCTAAATAAATTTAGTTTAGGAATCTTGTTTACTAGTAGACGTTGTCCTTTTACTCGGTCATAAGTTAGTTTAGGAAAGTGGCAGCTAAACTTATATGGAAACAGTGTTGGGCGAATTAAGCATATTTTGATTTGTCTACTTCATGATGTAGACAAAGTAGACAATGTAGACAAAGACGTAGACAATGTAGACAAATGGCTCAGCGCTTGTTTTCATTGGTTCTCATCTCAGATCAGTGATCTGTCATTTCTAGAAACAGCCTAGAAATTCATACACATAAAATTGTCTAAACGCGGAAGACCAATAAACAGACATTTTAATTGATTAAAATTTGAATTAGGGAAACAAAATGAATAATATGTTGCAGTGTCTTTTTTGCAAAAAAAAAAAAAAAAAACCCTGCATAATACAGCTTCTAATATCTAATTCAAATAAAAGTCACTTAAAATTAAGAATACCGCCATTATTAACGCTGGCAGATGTTTCTTTTTCACCCAATATCTCCCTATATTTGATATTCCACTTTAAGCGAGAATAGAAAAATTGTAAAATCACTCTTTACCTATTGATTTCGTGTATATTAGTATCAAAAAATTATATTTATGACGATACATAAAAAAATTATGGTGTTGTTAGTCCCGCCAAATTTTTAAATTTTAATTGTCTACATTGTCTACTTTGTCTACATACATTGTCTACGCGTAGACAATTGCGTAGACAAAGTAAAGTAGACAATTCGCCCAACGCTGATTGGAAAATACCTTTGGAAAATCGAAAACAATAAAATTAATCATGATATTAAAAAAAATGTATTTATAAAAATATGAAAAGGTTTCAAAAAAATCAAGTTTTCAAAAGTTTTGTCGGATAATCTGGACCTTGATGGAGAATGAATAAACCCGCAAATGAAAACAATCTTTCAACTGGGGCAGAAGAACAAAGATTGAGTCGTTGAGAGCTGATTGAAAGAAGAAAGCAAAAAAGTTTTTTAACGAAGAGTGAAAATTTGGCGGTTTGATTGACTTCTCTTTACTGGTTTTTACTAAGATTAAGAGCAGAGAACCCGCACGACGATTACATACAGTAATATTAAATAAATTAGAAAGATTTCAGCTCCCTCTGTAAGACTTTTTATACGGCTGCAAATAAAAAAAAAAAAAAAGTATTTGGTATCTCGAATTTCAGATACCAATTACTAAAAAATGTAACGAAATACAAGATAGCAATTACTTTGCCTATGCTGTAACGAGTTACAAAGATACCAATTAATATTGTATTTGGTATCTTGTATTTCAAATACATGTAACTGATTAACGCCCATCCCTGCTCATAGCTCAATTCCTTCATGCTTAAAAGTGAACACAGACACACAGACAAACAGACAGACACACACACACACAGACAGACCATGTCGCGAAAACCACTTTTTCGGATTCAGGGGACCTCAAAACGTGAAGATCCATCAAAATCTCGACATCGAATTTTTGACATGAATCCAATACTTTCTCTCTATATATATATTAACATATAGAGGTAAGAGAAAGTAAAAAGACAAAAATGAATAATTTCTGAATTAACGGCGTTTTTTTCATCATCTCGATGTTATTTTGATTAGATATAGAATCAAGAGAGGAATTCCTGTTTAAGAATTTGAACCCGATCTCCGTCTCCTATCTCTTCTGTATTCAACTAGAGTGATCACAAAATTAAAACCTTGCCATTTAGAGAGAGACAGAGAGAAAGCAATTATATATCATAAAAAAATAATTCGCACTATAGCATTCCCCCCCCCCCTTCGTCTTTTCGATGTGTGAATAATTCTTCTTTTTTTGCAAATATATGAGATAATTATAGTGTTCTTGATGTGATGTAAATCAATGTTTGCGAATAATATATAAAATTCCTGGTGGATGATGCGATGTTTTGCATTGACAAGGCACCAAATCACCCCACCATCCAGCCAAAGGTTGTGGATGACGTGGCAAGGTCGTGTTCTTGCCAGGTCTTCTTCTTGTTCGTCTTCATTTGATGATCATCTGGAACCGGATCGTGACGCAAGGGCAGCCTCAGGCAGGATGCCGAAGACGTCATGCCCTGGGGACCAGGACCGACAGCCTTGGTGAGATCATCCTCCTCTTTATTGCCGACAATCTTCTTCTTCTGCGGATTTTTTTCTTAATTCTGCATGTGAAGAAGGCGAGGGGGAAAATAAAGATTCAATTTCTAAAGCTTCTTTAGACTTATTAACTATAATAAATAATCAAATAGTTTTTGAAATAAATAAAATCATAAATTTTTTTAAATATAATATTTTTCGAGATCTATGTATTTGAATGAGATAATAGCCCACGGGGCTTGGAGTAGTTGGTAGCGTGTCTACCTTCTATACCGAACGTCGCGGGTTCGGACCCCAGGCAGTCCGATAATTTTATTTAAGGCATTTGGATACCAAATGACTTAAATAAAAATGCCTGGACCCCAATATGTATAATACTCATTAACGGATATCGTTTAAAGTCTTAAATGGCCTAAGTTGCCGAGAAGACTGTGTGAATGAATGTGTGAATGTGAGTGTGAATGAGAAAAAAGTGTGAATGTTTTTTTATAAAAAAAAAAAAAAAAAAAAAAATGAGATAATAGAATTCAAAATAACTTGGTTCGGACTTAAATAGTCATAGATATATTTAACAAGACTATGAGTATTCTTTATTGGCGAGGCCAAACATCCCATGGTCCCCGAGAATGGAACCCAGGATCTCCAGCCTTTTCAGGGCATAGTCCATTGCACCAGGGCACCGGTCCCTCGACCTACACCAATAAAACTCACTTCCCCCTTAAATGCAGTTAGCCCTCAAAGTTGCTAACAAAGTGAAAAACTTTGCTGCCCACAGTAGCGTGTTAGAGCAGACCCAGACTTTAAATAGAACACAGACGGATCATGTTGCTAAAATCACTTTTTTGGATTTACGGGACCCCAAAACGTGTATATCCATCAAAATTTCGACATCGAATTTTTGACATGCAATTGAATCCAATACTTTCTCTCTACCCGAGTCGAAATCGAACGCCTGGTTTGAGTCTACAAAACCTCAGAATCTAATTGTTGTCTAAGTAGACTTAACAGAATCAAACTAGGATTTGAAAGCATGGTTTCTATGGAAATTTGATAGTCTGGTTTGGTTCTAAAAAGTCTACTTATGTCCCTTTTTGACAAGTTTAGACTCAGACCAGGTATTCGAAATACTAGTTTAAGTCTACCAGATCTACTATTACGACCAGCAGTATTGAATGCTGGAATCCTAGTTAGGCCTATAAATTCTCATTTAAAATTTGTTTATATACATATATACAGAGTGACAAAAAAGTTCTGATAATTTTGTTAGATTAGCAAAGAGGTATGCTTGTTTTTTGGCAATGAAAAAATAACTTTTAAGTGTTTTCTTCAAATATTTCGAAGACATTTAATAGCACTTCACCGCTGATGAAGAAGTCCTATTAAATGTCTTCGAAATATTTGAAGAAAACCTCTAAAGTTATTTTTCTCATTGCCAAACAAGCTCCTCTTTGCTAATTTATACAACTTGGCACCCCACATTCGAAATTTTTTACTTTCTCTTACATCTATATATGTTAATATATATAGAGAGAAAGTATTGGATTCATGTCAAAAATTCGATGTCGAGATTTTGATGGATCTTCACGTTTTGCTCTTCATTTCGCTACAATTTAAATTCTTAAATAAAAAGGAAAATCAAATTAATCTTTAAATAAAATAATATTTTTTGTTTAAATATTAAAATTTTCTTTAATTTGAGAATAAGATAACATATATTTAAAAAATTTTAAAAATTCCAAATGCTCTTCGTGTCGATTTCATTATTTCTGGAGATTCATTACTGAAATTGTTTTAAAGAAAATATGGATGTAAAAATGAGTTTCCATCTCTAAAATAAATCACATTAATTTTTATCTTGACTGTATATGTAGGCCTATACCATTAGCTATCACGTGTGGAAAAATATTTTTCTTTCAGTAAGAACTTCATTTAGTTCTCTGCAGGGGCGCCGGAACGAATTTGAATCAGGGGGGGGCAACCTCTTCCTATATGGAGATGATATGATTGCCCTCGGGGCTTGGTGTAGGGGTTAGAGTGCTAACCTCGTATACCGAACGTCGCGGGTTCGGACCCCAGGCAGTCCGATGATTTTATTTAAGGCATTTGGATACCAAATGGCTTAAATAAGAATGCCTGGACCCCAAATAATATATATTCATAACTGTTATCGTCAAAGTCTTAAATGGCCTAAGCCGAAAAGACTGTATGAATGTGTGGGTGCATGTGAGTGTGAATGAGAAAAAAGTGTGAATGTTAAAAAAAAAAAAAAAAAGTGATGTGATTGAAAGGGAAAGAATATAAAAAAAAAAGGTTTAATAAGAGTAATAATAATTAAAAAGAAACATTTGCTTGAATACAATTTTTATTTATATAAATATATATATATATATCAATAATAATATTATTTATAAATCATGGAAATTATTTTTAATTTTGCCAAAATGTTGAATTCTAAAGTCATTACTATTTATAAATGTAGCCATGATATTTTGGATATCTATTTCATCTACGATTTCTGGATATGTATTTATTATGCATACATGATTTAATCGTTCTTGCGTCATTGTTGAGCGAAGATATGTTTTTATTCTTCTTAACATAGAAAATGAGCGCTCAGCGGTTGCTGATGTGGCCGGGATCACTAAAAGTAGTTTTAGAATATTTCTCAGGTTAGGAAATAATTTTTTTGATTCTTGATTAAGATTTTTGTATTTTATTACAAAATCATTCAAGCATTTAGCTTGAGGAATTAATTCCCTAAAGAAATCAAATTCTCTTTTGACCTTTTCTTCTACAAACTCATATTCTTTTAAAATATCTATAACAGATTGGTCCCAAAAACGGGTTTCTAAAATAACAATTTTTTCGATTTGTAGATATTTTAAAAACCCCGGTTGGGAGAATCTTAATTCAATCTCGTTGATTATCCCATCAATAACTTCATAGAAAGTTTTTCTAAAATATTCTTCTATTGACGTGAACTTGTGTTCAGACTCGTTAGGTTTATATAGAAATTTTTAGGAATCTCTCGCTTTCTCGGTAACGAGGGCTCCTCAAGATTCATTTCTTTTATTTTTTTCTTTACATCCTTCCACATTTCATTAAAAATTGTTCTGAGCGTTTTTTTTTTAAAGATTCTAAAACTAACTCAACAGCTTCCTTTGCCCCAGCTACAGTTTGCGTTTCACTTTGAAGAACATTGCTCAATTGATCAGTTAAAGAAAACATTAGATAACTAAGTCTAATTCCAAAGTATATAGAACCCTTTGATAATTGATCATAAAGTCCCCTGGCTTTGGACCCTATATCATCATTACAAGATGCTAATGAAAATAGAAAGTCCAAAACAGCAGGGTAAGTATTGATAACCCCTGACAATGAAGTATGTCTGATGGTCCAACGGGTTGGGCATAATGGCCGAGGGCCAGTTTTCTCTATTCCATGAGCCTTAGCAATCTCATGAAAATTATGTGATCGTTTTGGTGATTCTTTGACAATAACTCCTATGTCGTTTACCCATTGAAGGCAATCACGTATTAAAGGAATTCTTTTTGAAGAATCCTGCACAGCCAAATTTAGAGAATGAGCTGAACAATGAATAAATAAAGCCATTGGTTGATCTGCCAACACTCTTGATTTGACACCGTTTTTTATTCCGGTCATATTTGATCCTCCGTCATAGCATTGTCCTCGCAAGAGATCCATACTTAAATCAAAACGAATAAGCATGTCTTTTATAATATTATACAATGATTCCCCAGTCATAGAGTGAGTGTCATAGAGACCAAGAAAAAACTCATCAATTTCAAGAGTATCTTCATCTACAGATCTGATCGATATAGAAACTTGTTCTTTTCCCTGTACATCATTGGTTTCATCAACAATGAGAGAATATTCTCCTCTTTTTTTATTATTTTAATAATTTTACGCAAAATATCATGGGAAATAATTCTCAATATTTCATTCTGAATATCTGAAGAATTATATGATTTTTTGTGTTTTAAAAATAATTTTAATTCTGGAATGTCATTTTCCCTGAGACGTAATAATTGAATGAAATTTCCTTCATTAATATCATGTGCTCTAAATGCAATTCCCTGACGAGCTAAATATAATGCTGAGGTTATTATTGTTTTTAGAGCGATTTGATTTTGTATTTGAACAGATAATGTTTGTTCAGATAATAAGGAAATAATTGGAGTATTTTTCTTCAGTGCTTCTAATTTTATAAATGATTCTTTGTGAAAAGCAGATTTTTCGTGACTTTTTAATTTTATGATAATTTTTTTCCAGTTTTTATACCCATCAATCACTAAGTTTGTTTCATGATTTTTTTCACATTTTACTAATTTTTTTCCTAGCGCTTGGACACATATGAAACAAAAAATACTTTTAGTCATTGAGTCAAAATGAAGCCAAGGGTATGTTGTGAACCACTCATTCTGAAAATTATGATTACGTCCAGATTGGGTCCATGGAGGAATATCCAAAGGTTGATACGGTTCGTTTAAAGAGCATATCTTTTCGTGTGTGTTTTTAGTAAAAGCAAAAGAAACACTCTTTACAGGAGCAGATGGATCATCGGCGATGTTTTCTGTTAAATAAATGAATAAATTATTTAATTGAATTTCCGATCTCTGAGCAAGGCAACAAAACAATAAACAAGCATAATGACTCATTTTTTGAAATTATTATATTAATACCTATGGTGTTTGTGGAAGAAATGTTACTGCTGGTACTAGGGCGATGCTCATGGTGCAAAGGACTACCCGTGCTAATGCTTCCTTTTTCTAAAGAGCCTACGAAAGAACCAGATATAATAAGAAATTTTCATTTTTTTATTAAATTTTTAGCGTACGTATATTTTTGGCGAAGAAAAATAAGTTTTTAAGAGTAGGCCTACGGCCATTCTTACCTGTTTCTTTTTTAAAATAATCATCAATAAATCGACGTTTCATTTTTTTCTTCTTATAACTGTTAATCAACTACACTAAATAGTCTGTAGTCCTTTATATTTAACTTTTACAAATATATAGTTTAACAATATGCAAATTATTTAATCAAAATTTTTTTAGGCTATATAGTAGATTTGTTATTTACTATTTGAAGGAAATAAATATTTTTAATTTTCTTTATTTTAATTTTTTTTTTTCCAAGGCATAAAGTCTCAAGTTTTCATGTTATCTAAATTTTATTATTTTAATTCCATATAAAATGTATTTAGAATTTAGAAATACAATAGGTCTATATAAAATAAAAAAATTTCTTACTTTTTTAATTTTTTTAAATTTAAATAAAAAAAATTTTAAAATATATCATTTTTAAAACTAAATGAAATAAAAGAAGAAATTTTGCCCCCCCCCCTGCCCCCCCCCCTGTAGGATGCCAGGGGGGCAATGTACCCGTGCCCCCCCAGTTCCGGCGCCTATGGCTATCCATGGAAAAAATCCAAAACGTTCTCTGGAAATGTGAAAAATATATAAATTAATTTTATAAATTTATAATCTTTTTTAATTTGTCTTCTTACCTTTCAAAATGACATGAATGGCCAATGTTCCTTGTATTCATTTATTAAAATTAAAGTGGCTTCTTCAGGCCAATGTGTTTTTACAACTAAAATTTATAATGAATATAATTGAAAAAAATTAAATAGAATATAAGATAACATATATATAAAAAAATAAAAATAAAAATAAAAATAACAGCTAACCTTATCATTTTGTTTTGGCTTGTTTTTATAACGTTGACCCTTAAATAAATAAAAATAATTAATAATAATAAAGAAAATTAATGAAAAAAATGAAAAATAAAACTTAAAACTTACTTCTTTTTTATCGATAATAAATCCAAATATCCAAGGAATGAAAGGAAATGAAAGGTGGTCATCTATTAAAGCTTTGGCGCTGAGATCGCACTGTTTTTAATTTTTACCCGAGAGGATTAGAAGATTCAAACCAGTACTTCCCGAGTCAAATTGAACGCCTGGCTTGAACCTTTTAGTCCTCAATTGAAGACTGCAAGGTTCAAGCCAGGCGTTCAAGTACTGATTTGAACCTTCTAATTCTCCTGGCAGGTTCAGTAGGCTCAATCCAGGCTTTCAATTTTGACTCAAATACTGGTTTGAATCTTCTAATTCTCCTGGTAGGTTTAGTAGGCTTTAACCAAATTTTTAATCCTATCAAATAACAAAGGAATTGAGGACTAAAAGGTTCAAACCAGGCGTTCAAGTACTGGTTTGAATCTTCTAATTCTCCTGGTAGAATCAGTAGGCTTTCACAAAATTGTAAATAAATAACATCCTATCAAATAACAAGGGAATTCAGGACTAAAAGGTTCAAACCAGGCGTTCGATTTCGACTCGGGTATATATATTAACAGGGCATGTCAATAAGTCCGTGACTTTTTGAATTTCCCGCCTCTTAACTGAAATGGCAACACTGCTCCTGTCAGCAGGCAACTATCAGCTGACTCCTGTCGAAATTTAAACCAGCTGGGTTGACATCCCTTAATAGCAGACTACCTCGTGATTTGAAAAGAAAATGAAAAAGTGAATTCATGAATTGGGATATGAGCTGCTCCCTCATCCGCCCTATTCTTCGGATTTAGCCCGAGTGACTATTTCTTGTTTCCAAACCTGAAAAAATGGCTTGGAGGAGAGACTTGACTCCAACGATGAAATCATCTCACAAAAAATATTTTGATGCCCTCGACAAATGTTATTTTTTGGAAGGGATAAATAATTGGAGAAACGTTGACCAAAGTGTATAGAGCTCAAAGGAGACTACGTTGAAAAATTAATTAATTTTTTATCCAAAAATCTGTGTTTCATTCAAATAGTCAGGGACTTATTGACCTACCCTCGTATATAGAGGTAAGAGAAAGTAAAAAAGTGATCTGATGTTTGTTAAGGAAAATGGAAACAAGGCATAAAAAGACATGAAAAATGCTCTGGTAATTCGTGATCATCTTTTTTTTAGTAAATAAAGAAAATTTCTTCTTAAAGTTGTTTGCTAATTCCAAGCGCCTTTAGATGGCAACCCGCCTTACTTCGTTTTTTATTGCATTGTGATTCAAATGAAGTTCCCCGTCAATCTTCTCAGCATTATTAAACACTTTAAAGAGTGATATCATCTCATTATTTCGTATTAAATTTTTTTTTAATCATTTATATAATTTAATATTCTCAATAAATTACAATTAGAATCTGATATTCAATATATAAGAAAAGTTAAGTGTCAGATTTGCTTTAGCTTCAGTGCGATAAAATTCAAATTATCCATATATGGACTTCAAATTATTTTAATTATAACAGAGAACTGATGCAGTATAGAAAAATCTGGTGTGATTGGCGCACAGCACACAACTTTCACTTACCTTCGGTAATCGAAAGTTGTGTTCTGTGCTTGTCACACCAGATTTTTTGTGTCGAAATATATTTAGTTTCCGCCAATATATTAGAAATTTAAGATGTTAAAATTATAAACATGGGAAAATATTTATATTTTGTTACCATGGCAACCATTTCTCCTATCTTTCCTATGAAGCACAAGAGTAAAGTGTGCTTCAAACAATTTTGAGGGCAAAACGAGAATATACATTTGAAAGAGCATCTAAAAAATAATTGATTTTTGAATTTTAATCAAAATCGTTAGAGCGAATTTTGAGAAAATCGAAAAAAACTGAAAAAGTACATCAGTAAAGTACTAGTACTCTTTGGCCGATTTTGATTAAAAGCTTATTTTTCCGGTCCCGGGAGGTATTAAACTTAAATATAAAATTTCAACCTCCTAGCTCAATTCCTTCATGCTTAAAATTGAACACAGACACACACACACACACACACACACACACACAGAGAGAGACACACACACACAGACAGACCATGTCGCGAAAACCACTTTTTTGGATTCAGGGGACCTCAAAACGTGAAGATCCATCAAAATCTCGACATCGAATTTTTGACATGAATCCAATACTTTCTCTCTCTATATATAATAACATATATATAGAGGTAAGAGAAAGTAAAAAATAATGCAGAGAGGGAATAAACAACTAGTTTATTTTTGGTCTATGTTCCGGGGGCCAAGCGGTAAATTAGTCTAGCACAAAAAATTCCTATAATATCAGTATTCGTTTTTACTTTCTCTTACCTATGTATATATGTAATATATATATAGAGAGAAAGTATTGGATTCATGTCAAAAAATTCGATGTCGAGATTTTGATGGATCTTCACGTTTTGAGGTCCCCTGAATCCAAAAAAGTGGTTTTCGCGACATGGTCTGTCTGTGGGTGGGTGGGTGGGTGGGTGGGTGGGTGGGTGGGTGTTTGTGTCTGTGTTCACTTTTAAGCATGAAGGAATTGAGCTATGAGGCTGAAATTTTATATATAAGTTAAACACCCCCGGGACCGGAAAAATAAGCTTTTAATCAAAATCGGCCAAAGAGTACTAGTACTTTACTGATGTACTTTTTCAGTTTTTTTCGATTTTCTCAAAATTCGCTCTAACGATTTTGATTAAAATTCAAAAATCAATTATTTTTTAGATGCTCTTCAAATGTATATTCTCGTTTTGCCCTCAAAATTGTTTGAAGACCACTTTACTCTTGCACTCCATAGAAAAGATAGGAGAAATGGTTGCCATGGTAACAAAATATAAATATTTTCCCATACTTATAAATTTTACATCTGAATTCAAATATTCCCTACTGCCGGGAACTAAATACATGTCGACACAAAAAATCTGGTGTGACAAGCACAGTACACAACTTTCGATTACCGAAGGTAAGAGAAAGTTGTGTGCTGTGCGACAGTCACACCAGATTTTTTATTTCCATGGTTGCATTATCCTTCAATCCTTAAAAATAAGCCTGTAATCTCCTCCATGTATTTTTAGCTAAGAAAGAATAGAAATGCAATTAATAAATACAAATAAATTAAAATAGTATGAAAGTTTTGATAATTACCATTTTCAGAGTAGTCGATATTATTTTTATCTTAATTATATTAAAAGTTTTATTTTAAATATAAATTAATTATACTTAGGGATGTGATATCGAAAAAAGTATCGATACTTGTACTTGGTATCGTATCGATACCAGAAAGTATTGGGAGAAAAGTATTGATACCAGTAAGTATAGAGTATTTTTTAGGTATGGGCAGGGACACGAAAAAAGTATCGATACTTACTGGTATCGATACTTTTGTTTCGATACTAGTACTTTTTTTACTCGATACTTTTTTCCGATACTTTGCTCATATGAGTACTTGATTGCCGGTATCGAATGAAAAGTACTCATTTAAATATATATATATATATTTTTAAGTTTTTTTCGGCATCTTAGGCCATTTAGACAGACTAAATGTTATACAAATATTTTAATTGCAATTCTGCCAAAGAATTTCGCATATTCTTTTATATATTTTTTTAATTGTTAACCGTCGACGTTTCGGTCGCAAATCACGACCTTCTACAAGACGATTAATAGTTAGAATACAAGATTAACAGTATTATATCTAATTATCATTGTAAATTATACAATATTTATTTAAGCTATATGTATTAAGAGTGAGTGACTTGCCCGCTTAGGGTTTCTTACAATCAATGAGCCAATTCTGAGAAAGGTCGTGAATTGCGACCGAAACGTCGACGGTTAACAATTAAATAAAAGTTTTTTATTTAATTCCTTGGCTGCAAAGTCTCCAGCCACTTCTCATCGCTAATTTATTATATATTAAAAAATCTGGTGTGACTGGCGCACAGCACACAACTTTCTCTTACCCTTCGGTAAGAGAAAGTTGTGCACTGTGCTGGTCACACCAGATTTTTTGTGTCGAGATATATTTAGTTTCCCATAGCCCCTTAGTTTCAAACTTGCATTTTAAATGTTGATTGCTTGAAATAAACTATGGTTATTTTTCAAAATTTTAATCTCATATTTGGACATTTTATACACAATATAGAATCGTAAATAAATACAAAATTTCATAAGAATTGGAAAAAAAATTTTAAATGCGTAAAAAGTTCCAAAGGGGGCCCCCTTTTGAATCGAAATTAACATACAAATCCCTATAGGAAATTAACATTGGCCAAATGCGAAGATAAGGTAGAAAAATTTAAAACGCGTAGAAAGAGAAAGATAGTTTTGTGAGAGAGAGAGATATGTTTTCTCCGAAAAAAAAAGTGGGCGTTTAAATAATAATTGATTTTTTACTTTCTCTTACCTATGTATATATGTAATATATATATAGAGAGAAAGTATTGGATTCATGTCAAAAATTCGATGTCGAGATTTTGATGGATCTTCACGTTTTGAGGTCCCCTGAATCCAAAAAAGTGGTTTTCGCGACATGGTCTGTCTGTGGGTGGGTGGGTGGGTGTGTGGGTGTGTGGGTGTGTGGGTGTGTGTTCAATTTTAAGCATGAAGGAATTGAGCTATGAGGCTGAAATTTTATATTTAAGTTAAACATCCCCCGGGACCGGAAAAATAAGCTTTTAATCAAAATCGGCCAAAGAGTACTAGTACTTTACTGATGTACTTTTTCAGTTTTTTTCGATTTTCTCAAAATTCGCTCTAACGATTTTGATTAAAAATCAAAAATCAATTATTTTTTAGATGCTCTTTCAAATGTATATTCTCGTTTTGCCCACAAAATTGTTTGAAGCACACTTTACTCTTGTATTTCATAGGGAAGGATAGGAGAAATGGTTGCCATGGTAACAAAATATAAATATTTTCCCATACTTATAAATTTTACATCTTGAATTCAATTGTACCCTACTGTCGGAAACTAAATACATGTCGACACAAAAAATTTGGTGTGACAATCACAGTACACAACTTTCGATTACCGAAGGTAAGAGAAAGTTGTGTGCTGTGCGCCAGTCACATCAGATTTTTAATCTAATAAAAAAGAAAAAGATTTAAATTCGGTTACCATGGCAACCATTTATTTCTCCTATCTTTCCTATGAAGCACAAGAGTAAAGTGTGCTTCAAACAATTTTGAGGGCAAAACGAGAATATACATTTGAAAGAGCATCTAAAAAATAATTGATTTTTGAATTTTAATCAAAATCGTTAGAGCGAATTTTGAGAAAATCGAAAAAAACTGAAAAGTACATCAGTAAAGTACTAGTACTTTTTGGCCGATTTTGATTAAAAGCTTATTTTTTCGGTCCCGGGGGTGTTTAACTTAAATATAAAATTTCAGCCTCATAGCTCAATTCCTTCATGCTTAAAATTGAACACACACAGACACACACACACACAGACAGACAGACAGACAGACAGACAGACCATGTCGCGAAAACCACTTTTTTGGATTCAGGGGACCTCAAAACGTGAAGATCCATCAAAATCTCGACATCGAATTTTTGACATGAAACCAATACTTTCTCTCTATCTATATATTACATATATACATAGGTAAGAGAAAGTAAAAAGTACTATAGTATCGGAACAAAAGTATCGATAACTAGTAAGTATCTATGCTTTTTTGTTTCCCTAATTACACTTCCATCTTATGAGATTCCCGTTGAATAGCCAAAGGTGTTTTGTGGCTAATGGTACAGTCAGCCACTGTTTATTTTCAATTTTATTTCCTTTCATTCGAAATAGTAGATGTTTGTCTATTTCTAGGATAAGGAAAACATTTTTTAGATAATATTCATTATAATGACGAAATACAATTCTCATTATTAACTGTTGTTTTTTCTAACAGTTCGGATGGGAAAAACTTTCCGGTAGTAATCCGCCACTGATGATGATGATGATGTCAGATGCCAGATGAGCTCATCAATGATGATGCTACAAGCTATTAATTAATAGATTAAATAATATCCACCATTGATGGACGAGCTAAATGATGTTTTTATCAATCGAGTCCTTCCAAGGAAAAAATATTCCAAAATTTGCATTTTTATCTCATTTGTGTATAGCATCATCAAAATTTTTAAATATTATATTTAATGTTGAACATAAATGATTCTATGGTTAAATTTTAATATTACGTTTCTTTAAGGCTATTTATAAATAATGAAACCCCACATCTTAAAGCTTTTAAAAAATAATGACCGTGTTTATCATTTGCAACCTCGACAATTTATTTTTAATAAATAACATTAAATTTTAATATCAAACTAGTAATATTAAACTGTGCATGAGTTTTTGAAATTCATTGATATAGTAGTATGAATATCATTTAAATGGAATATTTCATACATCAGGATTGATCCGAAATTTTTTATGACTGGACGATGTTAATGTATATTGATGATTTAAATTATTATAATTAGTTGGATTTAAGAGAAATATAATATCCACATTTGCAATTTTTTTTTTTTTATAATCTTGATTCTGGGGAAAAAAATTACATATAGAACGGTCTATATATACTCGTACTTATAAATATATAATCATAAAATTTCGAATAATTTAATATAATCATCTTTAATATTCCTCGAAAGTAAATATTTGCTTTTTATAATTTATATTATCAATTACATCAGCAAACTCCACATATGTTTTTAGTTTGTTATTGTTCCATTAAGGTTAATTCCTGCATCAGATACTTTGAATCATTTTACATAATATAAACAAACGGTATTGAATATAAAATTCATCATAATAAATTTATTACTTATTTATTAATATATTTGTAAAATAAAATAAATCGAGGATAAAAATACTCTGTCATAATCCATCAGGATATTTATATCATTTTACACATGTATGAATGCAGATTCTTTATATAATTAGTTGAGTGGAAAGAGATCGGCTGATCTTCAAAGACAATCCGTGTTCGTCTAAATTTTTTAATTATATAAAATTTATTTGGAAAATTTCAATAATTTCTAACTTAAGGTTGTTCGGACATTAAAGCACTTTGTTAGATTAGATTTAATATGTTATTAATCACTATCACATACGTGTAAAATAAAATTTTGAAGCAGATCTGACCCAGGGTTATCGTGTAATTAATTTTTAAAATATTGAAATTTAACATGTAGTCTATGGGGAGTGTCGACGAAACGCACACATATCGAATTATATAGCCACCTCTGCAATAGATACAAAAACAAAAAACTTACATTTTATCAATTCACTTCCGAGGAATACGTTAAACATAAAATCAAAAGTTTCTGCCCAACGCTTTTAAAGATATTTTAACAAGAAAGTCAAAAAATTCTCCAAAATGACAGTCGCCAATATTTAAAAATAAGGAAGTATCGAGAGTGAGACCAGTCCGGCAACATCGCATAACATAATATTCATTTCTCGCTGTCAGTTACATTTTTTTTTTTTCAATTTTACGATATTTATATAAAACATTGTAATATATTAAATAAAATAAAATTGAAGGCTTTTAAGATTTAAAATAAATAGCTGATGAATGCAATGTTGCCAGTTCTATATTACGTGAAAAACTGCTCGAGTCAAAAGTCATTCATTTATTATTTTTGGTAATTAAATTATTAACTTTAAATACAATTAAATACAATTATAAACTATGAGAGGTCACGACTAAATTATAATAAGGAATTTTGGCATTCAAATTTTTAATTTTATTTAAAAAAAAATTTAGATTCTATTATGACTTACGATGTACTATCCGAACAACCTTAAATATAAAATTTCAACTTACTATCTCTTGTCGTTCTTGAGATATTATGTTCACAGACACAGACACACACACACAGACCTCAAAACGTGAATATCCATTAAAATCGAATTTTTGACATGAATCCAATACTTTCTCTCTATATATATTAACATATACATAGAGGTAAGAGAAAGTAAAAAAGTTTTAATCATCTCCAAGTGAGTGAAAAATTCAGGATTTCAAGATCCAGATCAGATTTATAATATTAAAGATGGAAAAAATTCAATTTTCGGAGCCCGTCTTTGATTTGGCGAATGCTCTTTCGAGTGGGGATTCACTTTGACATGTCCCTTATTGTTCCTTGAAGGGCATCTGCCTTCGACACACCCTTCGCACCCTAAGGCCCTCGCCAAGGCTCTAGGCATGCATATTACATATTCTATTTTCATTCGATTCCCAATGCAGACTCCAAACTGTAAACAGTGGGTTCGAAAAATAAACATAAATCACTTTCATCTTATGAAAAAGAAGATAAAATGTATACCGATATTTATTTAAGGAAATTAATCATTCAACAATTAAAATGTATAGTAAGAGTTAATAAAATTGTGATTAATAAATATTAAAGTGATTCAAAAATGCAAATTGCATATCAATTCTACTGCAGTAGTCGAGAGAATCAATTAAGGATTGGTTCGGTACTCGTTGCATAGTCAAATCAATGATTGCTATTTGCGGCATAAGAACTTGAGGATTTAAATATTAAATTGTAAGAAGCAATATCATATATTTAATGAATCTTGTATTTAATATGTTCCAAATAGTGGCTGTGAGATGTATAGATCCATAATTATGAGCAGGAGCAGCCAATAAATAGACTCTGTATGCAGACTCAATCACCGGAGACGTTTCGGTTCCTTTTATTTAAGAACCATCTTCAGTCCTTAGATTGAAATAAAATTGCACAGAGTTAGTCAGTGTTATAGGCATATACATTGTTGTTTCGTCATAAGAATGGTATACATGTATATTTCAGGTCAAAAATGTTTTACGATGGTTCCACTGGTGAGTATGATATATCAATAAATGATATGGTTCTTAAATAAAAGGAACCGAAACGTCTCCGGTGATTGAGTCTGCATACAGAGTCTATTTATTGGTTGCTTCTGCCCATAATTATCCATTCATGTATTTAACAGTTTTCATGCTCCAATGAAAGAATGAATCATCTAATATCGTATCTTTAAGTTTGTATCTTTTGACTCTATCTGTCAGATTCCTGTTATCTCAATTAATATGGTCAACATTTGTAGGTGAAAGAACTTTTTTTGTAATTTCTGCTTGCCTATCTGTACGAAAACAAATTAAGACAATTTTTCTTTGTCTAGTTTTATTCGGAGTTAGGTCTTCCTTGTCAATTAACGTTATTACAAATTTTTATCAAATATTGAGAGTTGCAAGACCTGATCGACGAATGACCCTCTCACCAAACAGATATTTATAATTTAAATGCAATTCTAACAATCATCATAAGCTGCTTTGATGATTATATTATGTCGTTCTGCAAATGAATGATATAAGGTGGTCTTAAGATAATACCAGCTGGTTTTTATTTCTCCCATCTTCTCATTGAGTTTTTTTTAAATGTCAGTGACAGCATCTGTCAATCCATTGACTGATTAATTTATTTATGTTAGTGTTGCTATTCCAGTACAAAGGAAGATTTCGTGAGATATAAATTTTGTTTGTTTAAGATACGAGTTAACTTCAGCAACCAGTAAACTCGTTAAAAATAAATTTAAGTTTTGAATTAATTATATATCAAATATTTTTTTTAGAATTTAGAGTATTTTAAAAATTGTATTATTATTTTCGTATTTGCCTTTGTATGATATCATTTTCATAACAAGAAAGTTTACTTTTATAAAATCTTATTGGAATTAGTTTTAAATATTTTATGTAGGCCCCTACCAATATTTAAGTGATTAATAAATACAATTTTAAAAACGTGTAGTATCTACGCTCGACCTTCCCCTATATTTAAAAATTTGAACAATAGTTCTGTGACCTTCTAGGAGAGAGGAATTTAAACGAAAATTACTAAAATAAGAAAAAAACTGGCCTATTAATGAAAACCATCCAAAAGTGTCCGATGGAGAGAATTAATATTGCTTTAAAATATTTTAAAAGCACTTTTTAAAGCGTATACTCTGCAAGTCATCTTATTATTATCTTCGCCAACACAAAAAATAAACTGCTAGTTAAGATTGCAGGATTTGTACTAGGATGTATTTTAATAACTCTCAAAAATTTATATCTAGATTAATTCTGACTTAATTGGTTAAAAATTTGTATTGAATCAAATTGTTTTGATATTATGATAGTGATAGTATATTTATCTTTTATTCTTAATTAAAAAAACTAATTGATAAATATAATTATATTATAAAAAAATCGGGTGTGACTGATCGCACAGCACACAACTTTCTTACCCTTAGTAAGAGAAAGTTGTGTTCTGTCAAGAGTAAGAGAAAGTTGTGTTCTGTGCTTGTCACACCAGAGTTTTTTTTGTCGACATATATTTAATTTCCTCCGATATAATAGAATTCAAAATGTAAAATTTATAAACATAGTATTTATATTTTGTTACCATGGCAACCATTCTATGAAGTATTAAGAGTAAAGTGTGTTTCAAACAATAAGAATAGACCTATACATTTTAAAGAGCATTTAAAAAATAATTGATTTTTGAATTTTAATCAAAGTCGTTAGAACGAATTTTCAGAAAATCAACAAAAAAGTGAAAAAGTACCTCAATAAAGTAGCCACTAGTACTTTTTGGCCGATTTTGTTTAAAAGCCTATTTTCACGCTCCAGTGGGGTGTCTAAGTTAGATATAAAATTTCAGCCTCATAGCTCAATTCCTTCATGTTTAAAATCGAACACACACAGACAGCCATACAGGCACCCACACAAACAGACCATGTTGCGAAAACCACTTTTTTGGATTCAGGGGACCTCAAAATCTCGACATCGAATTTTTAACATGAATCCAATCCAATATTAACATATATAGAGGTAAGAGGAAGTAAAAATTAAAGATTTTGTTCGTAATAAATTACTATAAATTAAGAAAATTTAAATGAATTATTAGTATACGCATATATATTTCACTCAAGGAATATATCATCACATTCATTATCGGCCCTATTTATAAAATACTTATTCACCGGTCAAAAGGTAAAGTATGTAATTTGCAATGGCCAATGGACACAAAAGGGATGGCTGTTCCTTTAAAGCCTCTTGTTTGAAATTTACATTTGAGTAAGTAATTAGGCAAATTGGAGAAAATGCAGACGGATCCGATTTGAATGACAAGATTCATCAACTAGAACAAACAGATGACCTAAATTAACAAGGAATAATAAATCAACAATAATTTACAATTCAGAAGCTCTTATGAGATTAAATTAGAGTATGGATTTCTATAATTTACTAAAAACTTTATCAGGGGTGGGGGGCCCCCCCCCTTCCGGCGGCCCCCCCCGGGCTTTCCACCCCCCTCCCTAATAAAAACGATAGCCCGCCGAAGGGGGGGAGTGTGGTGGAGGAGGAGGGGGGAGGAAAAAAAAAAAAAAAAAAAAAAAAAAAAAAGAATAATAATAAAAATTTAATATTTATTTACGGTCTATAAAAAATAGATAACAAATAATGTAAAGTATTGATATCAAATGCACAACCCAGGGAAAGAAAATTTCGAGCCACCAATTTTAACGAAAGATGAAAGCAAAGATTATAAAAAAGTAAAAAAGCAAGTTTTTTTTTTTTTGTTTTTTGTTTTCTCATTCACACTTACACACACACAATCTTTTCGGAGCCATCTGGTATACAAATGGCTTAAATAAAATCATCGAACTGCCTGGGGTCCAAACCCGCGACTTTTGGAATAGGAGGTAGGCACGCTACCTACTACTCCAAGCCCGGGGGCGGCAAAAGAGTTACTCCCCATTAAAAAAAAAATTGTTTTATTTCGAATAGGAAATCCATGATCTAGATATTTTTGCTCAGGGGCCCACATCTTGTGGGTACGTGGATGGCGACCACGAGCTACCCGAGCTGGGACTGGCAGTCCTATTCTTTATATGTCTGTCCCTTCCTTCTATAATTTCAACAGGCGTCAGACCGTGCGACGGGCCGGCCTGTTCTATTTCTTCCGGTCGCAAAAAACCCATTCTGCCGACCCCTTTACCGCCGACCCAGCACCGCAGGAATAATAAAGGCGAAGAAAGAAGAAGAAGAGGAATCCATGATCTAGATATATTAGAGTTCTACAGTTAATGAACGTTCTTTTACGCTAAATCATGAAAATATATATTAATTTTAACAATAAATTCACGAAAACAAGAAAATGAGAAATGTAAATTTGATAAAATTTTGCAAAATATGTTTAAGCAATCTCAAAAGAGGGCTTGATATAACAAAATTGTTTTGATCCCCCTTTAGAGTTGATAAAAATTTTCATTAAAACTTATTAAAAAATAATTTTTTTTAATGAAAATTTCTTTAATGAAAATTTAAATGTTATTTTAAGCAATTTTATTAATATAAAATCACTTCAGAGATAATCCATCAATTCGCTTTTGATGGGTCGCATTGATCAATTATTATTAAATTCCAGTTGAATGGCTTTTGTAAAATTAGATAAAAACATATCGTACAATGATATATCATATTCTATAGTAAAAATAATCTTCATTTTAATATATTTGAATTATATAGATAGAAATAGAAAGAGCGGTCAACTCTGATATATAGATACTTGAGGACAGTTAGTATCAGTAAGATGTGACATTAGAATAGGCTTCCAAATCTTTGGGAATTAGCTATCATCTGAAGAAAAGATGTTTATAATATGAGTGCTTATATGAATCTAAATATTTTATATTAAAATATTTTAGAGAAAATTATAAGAAATGAGTCATTAAATATAATTCTTGATCTACTTTAAAAATGAATTTTTT